>OMNW01013431.1:21996-37179 GCA_900303245.1 Selene dorsalis | reverse complement strand
AGCTAATCATTTTAGCAATACCTAGCAACAAGGAAGTTCAGGGAAAAGAGGAAGAAGAGAATGAGGAGTCAGGGAGGGAGGAAGGAGTGCAGTGAAAGAACAGGGAGAGAGAAAAAGAAATGGCTCTTTATTTTTATCCCCCCGATCTTTCTGCTGGCATTCATCTGCTGAACTTACTATGAACTCTGAGATCTTTTTTTATTTATTCATCTCAACTGAGAGTTATCTGTAGATATACAGTGCAGTACGTGGTTCGGACAGTGACATATTTTTGTTGTTTTGACTCTGCACTCTACACAACAGTAACAGTGAAGTCAGATTGCCAACTTTCACATTTAAATCCTGGGTGTTGACTTTCATGTCACATGAACCGTGTAGGAATTGATGATGTCTGTGTCTCATAGATTTCAGGCTGTCATTGATTCCCACATGGTTCATCTGATGTTGATGTGAACATCTTCACATTAAAGCTATAAGTCAGCAGTTTAACCTCAAACTCATTGTTTCATTTCAAAACCAGTGTGCTAGAGCGCTGAGCCAAAACAACAAAAAATGTGTCACTGTCCAGATCCTGACAGCTTGCACTGTATTTTCATCCTCTGTATTTTATTGTTCTCATCTGTTTTGTTCTGCTATGCTATCCTCTCCAGCAGAGGCTACATCTGCCAAGCTTTTGTAACAACCTTGGAGAATATGGTTTGACCAACTCTGTGACCAACTGAATTTGATGCTCCACAAAAGATATATTCAGGGAAAAGGATGACAATAAATTTTTAGTTTCCTGACAAATATTCAAGGCCACATAGGCCAAAATAGATGACACTTGGCATATGCAGTTGTTAAAAGTGGAGTAGTTTCACATCGAAGAAGTGAACTGAAGAAAGGCCCAAATTTTGTATTGGTTTTGATCAGCCTGTGCCAGATGTATATCTGGGAGTCGATTTACACACAGTTATTTCATGTTAAAGAAATGTACGTTTCTGTGTGTGTTCTTGCCCCCTCTCTCGATTGAGACATCTATGTGTGTGCAGGCTCTTTGGTTCTATGTAAGCGGTGGTCTTGGCAGAAGCCCTCCATCATCTCATCCCAGTGGGGAGCGTTCTGCAGCCAAACCTGACCTGGGCTTCACAGCTTTCGATAAGCCCTCAAATGGCACAGGCCAAAGGGCCAGGGAGAGAGAAAGAGACACAGAGGGTGAGCGAGAGAGAGAGAGAGAGAGAGAGAGAGAGAGATAGAGAGAGAGAGAGAAGCACTAAAGACAGAAATATTACACTGGTATGGCATATCAGGGTGGTCTGCTTGTGCGTTTTGTTTTGCCTCAGGATTCAAAAAATGGGATTTAGTTCATTCTGGGGTTCTTTTGTGCTAATGTATATGCAGTAAAAAAGCTCCTCTTTCTCCTGTCAATACTTTATTTCTGGCTCCCTCATATATCATACACTAGGCCTTGCCTTCCCATGTTGTTTTTTTTTTTTTTGTTTTTGTTTTTTTGTCTTTGTCCCCCATCATCAGTCGACATAAATACTCAGTATGTCACAGCAGGCTATGCTCCGAACGCCCCCTCAGTGCTTATCTCTACAAAATGCGAATCTGTTATTCTACTGTAATGGAAACCATGTTGGTAACATCTTAACATATTACATTCACTCAAACACACTGTGAAACTCTATCTTACCGCTGTGTCAAAGCTCTTTTTATACCGCGGGAATGTGGGGGGGATGTGGTGAAACACAACGTTTTGCCCAAAGCGCAAACTCTACGTGAATGCACACACAGACTACAAGGTTCCTTTTCTATTCTTTATTTATTTCTTTTTTTAAGCGGACAATTCAAAAAAGGCTGAAAACACAGGAGTATTGTGTGCTTTAATGTTTTGAAGCTCTTGTATGTCTCTCTCTTTACGTTTGCAGACTAGCAGCAGTTCAGATTTCTTGAGGCAATTTGTTTCAGGTAACTGGAGCTTTCAACTGCAGTTGAGTGTATCCTGGGAACTATTAGGGGAAAAGGAGAGTGTTCAAGCTTTTCAAAATGTTGATGGATCCAACATAATGAGCATGTAACTGATCACAAAGATAGACAGATAAGATTTTTTTTTTTCCTTAGGAACAGTGCTACGCAGGAGAGAAGGGAGCCAAACAATGCTAGCCAGCAGTATAGATGTGAAGCTAAATAGGCTCTCAGTAGCACATTATTATTCACTTACTGCTCCTGTTGGGATAGCTACAGGCTGTATAAGTCTTTTTTTCTGCCAGAAATCTTTGAATTGAATCAGTGCACAGTCAGCATACTGTAAGCTCCAAGCAAGAACAGCTAAACATTCAGTTTTGTACGGATCCTCTTAAAACTGTGTCAACAAGTTTCTGTCTGTGCATATGTGCATGTTCATAGCCTGAATTTTAAGTCTATTCAGTTTCACTGCTGTGAATTGGACTTGTTTTCCTCATTCGCAAAGTCTACATGATCACCCCCTCACCTAGGTGTTTTAAACACCTCCCGTTGCCTACTGGGAGACCGGTACAGTGGTGGAAGAGGGAGAGGGAGGCCTCAGGTAAAACATCCCTATTTAGGGCACGGATTCCACGGAGGGCACTGGAGAGACAAGAGGTTGGAACAGGTTTTTCTGATGCAGACAGCTCTGATTTTGCCTCCAGTCTTGTGGTCGACTGAGACAGTCATCACACACCGATGTCTCAGGTTTGGAGGACATATGATAATGAGTTTAGACTGACTGACATGTGACTAAAACCGTTGGGGGGGCCTACAGCTCGGACAGGAGGGCAGATTTAAGACAGACTTTGCCAGCAGACATGGTAGGAATAGATCACAATGGTGGTCCCAGGAGCAGGTCTGAGGCTAGGTCTGTCATTGAGGTAATTATGGCCATGGTTATGGTATCTGTAGGAAAGGCTGATCTCAGACCTGTGGTTCTGCCAGTAGCCTTGTGTCACTAGAATGTCCTTGGAAGTTTTTCACATTGACAAATAGTAGGAAAGTTGAGAAGACTTTGAACATACAAAAATGAAACAGATTCCCTTTAATGATAGGCCATGTGTCTGTACTGTCTTTATACCCTGGCTTTCACCATTATCTAAGGGAATATAGAAATGTGTATACATGCATAATAGTGTACCAAAAAAAAACTGGTTTATACGTGCCAATGAACACTGAAGTGTTGTTATGGAACAAAACATTTTGCCCACTATTTCACCTCACTGAAAAACAATGGTTGCCACTTTAACATACTCAACCTCCATCATCTTTATAGTGTCAATTAGAAAACTAGCCTCCTTTAACCCCTCAGAGACCAAACAGAACTTTATCTGACCCCTCATTTTTACATATGTCATTTGCAATTTGCTACTCACAGGTTGTCCTGAAGTGTGCTGCCAAAACAGACAGATTTCTCTCTATTTCAATCCCTCCTCCTCTTTTTCCCCCTCTGAAGTCAAGGGCATGCTTTGAACTCAAACAGATTCACTTTTTTCTGCCCTGACGTCCTTTTTTTATTTATTTCTCTCCCACTGCCCCCTCTCCATCATTTATAGCCTCACCCCTGTATCTGCTAATGATACTGATTTCACAGGTTGTCAAAGGCATGTCAGAATTAGGTCTCTACACTAATAGTTTGGCCGCTGGCATGGTCACATTTATATCTACCTGGGAAGGTGGATACAGCTGTTGCACTATGTATACTGTGTATTGAGAGAGACAGTGAGATATCCAGACATGGGGGAGATGAGAATGACACAGTTGACACATCAAACCTCTCCATGAGGACTAAAATTGAAATGGTGAGACTGAGTGGCGCTTGTTGAAGACAACACCTTTTCCACATCCCCATCCCCATCATACACTACATCCCAAATAACCCTACCCCTCGCTCCACGGTGATTGAGTCCCTGCCCAGGGGCTGTAATCCCTGAACTCTTCCCCTTTTACTGGACCCTGTCTCTCCACTCCTTCCCTCTCTCCACCGCAGCTTCCCCTCAGCACCTGCCAGTCTTCCACTCCCTGGATGGCATCATCAGCTATGACAAGAGAATAAATCTGTAAGCGGCCACCGTCGCCTAGCATCTGAGGGACGCCCATGACAGCTCTCAATAAACTCTCCAAGATTGTTTTTTTTTTCCACCTTCCGTTTTTTAATCTCCGACGGCAGACGATGGAATCCTGCTGTCAGCATAACAGGAGCATATTAGCAGGGCTGGCCCCACCTGGACCCACCGCTCCCCGACCTGTCCCCTCCCTGTAATTATCCCCTAGCCCCTTTCCCATTAACCTACTCCCTTTGATCCCCACACATGCTGATATTATGCAAAACTGCTGAATGGAGAGACTAGGATAGCGCAAAACAGCACGCAGTTACCCATGGTTCTGATTTCCTCACTTATTCTCCTCTTCTTTTACCCTCTATCTCTCCCTATTTATCTGCCTCTTTGTCATGGATTAAATTAATTTCAAAAGAGTGTGTGAGGATAGAAAAGGAAGGAGGAAGAGAAGAAGGCTAGAGTTATGGGAAAAAAGCAAATACTGGTATTGGACATTTTTACAAGCCATCTAGGATGAATAAGGGAACTTAAAAAAAGGTGCCACAAAAGAACTATTTCTTTTAGTCCCCCTTGCATGTATCAAGTAAAACGTCTTCATTAGGTCTGGGGCCTAAAAGCAAATATCAGTGTCTGCACAGTGCTGAAGGTCTGCGACTGACCTTTCTTTGGTTTTAATCATTGCAACTCTTGACAGCTTAATAAGTTGAAGGTGCTGGGTTGCAGCCTAACTTAATAAGGCCCACACCAGAGCCTTGGCCACCTATGATTGCTCCCATAAGTCTTAGCACATCTGGCGCTGTGTCCTTGGGTGAGAGATATTTTCCATATCTTTCCTTATGCTCAGAAGGCGCCATCGCCTTTTATTAAGAATGGGGATGATACAGTGCACAGTGTCTCCTCGTGGTAGAGGATGTCCACGAGACGTCAGACGTTCATAATGCCACACTATGGTCGCCATTATCCTTTCAAATGAGGACCACAGTGTAGTGCAGCTCCACTACATCGTTTAACTTGTTAAATATTCCAATAATTTACAGGTGTACTTTGTGTATCACACAACCATATTTACTTCCTCCCCACCCCCACCAAAGTATATTCTTAGGTACAATATACGCCTTCCATATTCTATGGTTTATTATGTCTGTGGATGAATTACCCACCATTTATGATGAACATAAGGTGTATAATTCTATATGCAGTAAAGCTGGATTTTTATGGAGCTGTAGCTTTTCACCCTCCACTCATCCCCGACATCCTTAGCCCACAAGGGAAGAAATTAATCCGTTGTTATATTACAACTGTTGTTACAGTATTAAGTTTATGTGCTAATCCTTGATCATTTTCATTCTTTGAGGAAAGTATCGCCTCTTTCCCTAGCATTAAACATTTGTTCAGCAGAACAGACAATGTGTGATGAAAATATATTCTGATTTTCTAAACAATGCCTTGTACTTACGAATGGTTTGGTGCTTAAATGGTTTTGAAATGCTTTTCTGTCGACCTTTACATGAACTTGATATGAAAACTCCAGTATTTGGACAACCTAGTTAGCCACTCTGTCATGAACTATTTTTGACACCTTGACATTTTATCATCTTAAATCCCCACAACGACAGATATTTTATACAACTGACAACCATACTTTTACACTGCACGCTGGCTTTTAATATGCCGGTACAGAGCAATACCCCAGTGTGCATATGAAAGGCTACAGACTGAAGTGAGCTGCTATCATTAGCAGTTATATTAATAAAGGGGACTGGGAATTGTTTGATTGGTCTGTGACACAGGCAGCCATCAAAGGCCACATCTGGCCACCCACTCATTGTTCTGAACAGATGCTCATCCACCCACTTTACCTAACATCTTCATTAGTGTTGTGACCCAAAAGACCAGTCTGTCTCACCGCTGAATGCAGGGGGCCCTGTGAGCCTTGACAGTCTCCGTGCTGGAGTCCTCGGGTTCTTAGAATAAGGCACCTAGCTCTCTCTGTTGTATACCTGTGGTTTGATCTCTGCCGTGTGTTAGCAGTGAGGCTAATGTAGTAGTTTGAACCCATGAGCTTACTGCTGGAGATATTTTAATGAACGGCCTTTGTTTGGGGTTCAGGTTGCCTCTGTGTGATCGCCACGGACGCTATGCCGAGTGTACGGTTGATTGGATACCCATAAGGTGAGGATGAAAGCCCTTGTGGGAGACACAGGGGGTTGAGAAAGGGTGATGTAGAAGAGGAAGAGATGAAGAGGTGGTATGGAGACAGCATGAAGGCATTAAAAGCAGGCGCTTGCTCTTTTAAATCCACCCGTAACAGAGACAGTAGAAATTTAAATGTAAATTGCCTATTAGATTTTCATGTAAAGCATCTCTATCCTCCTTTGTGGCTGCGATTGGACGACGTCTGTGCACTTCTCATGAATATAACAATGAGTCAATTGTGCGCCATGGAGCCAGTGTACTCATTTTCTAAAATGAGTTGTTCATTTGAGATGTATTGAACAGGTCAAGGATAAAGACTGCCACACAAAAACAAAGTTTAAATTATGTGGCCTTTGTATATCGTCAGCAACGTACATCTCTTGATCATGAGTAATGATGGGGTAACATATTAAAGCATGTATTTCAATTCCTGCTATTATCTTTATTAAACTTGTCATTTGTTTTTTAATTCTTCAGTGGTCCTCACAATTATGTCTAAGTCTGTTATTATTAACCTATTTATAATTGTTTCCCTATAACTAATAACATGATTTCTGTTTTATTTTACATTAAAAATCTAATAAGCAGCCCACATGTTTCACTGATACTAGCTGTCTTGTCATACTTATATAACTCTGAGTAATCCTAATGCATCCTTTTAACTTAGTTTTTGCTCATTTCACCCTTTGATCCTTATTTATAATGACAGCTCAACTTAGGAATACATTTTTTTATTTGTTCTATTCCCCCCCTTGTGCTCTTGGTCTTGCTTTCTTTCTTTGTGGTGAAGACCAAATTGAAAGAGTGAGGCGCCAGTTTAAAGGGCAGACCCAGGTCCCTGCCTCGAGGGCTTTTACATCAGCGCTGACAGAAAGCCGTGTGAACCGTTGGGAAATGTTTCATCGGTCACGACACATTATGCAGCCGAGTGAGAGCCACATTAAACTTTTCACTTACTCCATCATTGCTTCACTTTTATTGTCCAACACGCCTGCTGACAAATCTGCAACCCTTGGTCCACTGGAGAGTTTAAAATCTCAGAATGTTTCCTTCAATTAATGTAATTCCTCAGGTCTTTGAAACATAAAAATAAATATTGCTGTGTTCCCGTGCTTCAGACACGTACACGGGTAGTTTATGCAGCCTCTGGGACTGTTACCCCTCATTGCATTTGATGAGAAAAAACAAACATCTGATTGATTTAAATATTTTTTTTTATCAAAGAAACCATTGTGTCACCAGTTCATACCACATGTGCATTCAGACCCCTGCTTAGTGATAGTTGTTTTTCTACTGAAACTTGAAGGAATGATATGCACAGAAATGCAGTTACGTAAACATATTGTCTCAAAAATCTTTTTCCATTTTAGATAAATTAATTGCAACTTACATTATTAATTGTTATAGAATATCTCCCTTTCTGCGTACTCAAACATCTCCTGTTCCTTTTCTTCTTCTTTCTTCTCTGGATTTGTCACTCCGTCTTTTACAGGCTCATGACATGTGAGTACTTTTCCCCGTCATCCTCTAGTTTCAAAAGCTGAATGGTGACGGAAGCTACTCTCTTTATGCATGTCTAATCAGTTCATCCATTAGCCGAAGACTGATTTGATGTTGTATCGAAAGCTTGTTGAAGATGAATCCAGGGGGTGGTGAGATCCCCATTGTTCCACACTCTGTTTGCTGCGAGGAATGGAAAGGATGGCGAGAACGAATCGCAAAGCTCTGGGAGTCTCCTAGTTTGGGATTGAATCATTTGGATTTGGCTGTGGAACTGATGGATTTAATACTGACTAGGGGATGTAGGTCTGACTGCAGAGAATCTCCTGTGCCCATTGGATTGGTCACCCCATGGGGATGGCAGAGCTGTGCTGCTCTTGGTCAGCATCATAAACCATTACTGGGGCACATGCATGACAAGGATTTTTGTCAGGATTATACATGTATGGAGCCACCATTTTTAATCTCCTGAGAAAAGATACAGACATATATACAAACAACGGGATAAACATTGCTCTCACACGTCTTCCTCAAATTATTCAAGCAGTTTTGTGCTAAGTATTTTAAAGGTATTAGAATTATATTTTATTTCCTTTCTTTAAAAAAAAAGACAGTTAGAGATTGTACATGCAGGTGTACTATTGCCTGGCAGTATTGTGTGTATGTGATATTTGTGTGCATGTTATAATTCTCGATGTGTTAATTTCCCCACAGTTGCACTGAAAGATTTTTAGAATAGTTGGGAGTTGAATGTGATGGTGGTGGCACATTATCGGCGTGCAACACAGTAAAGGGATACATCCCACACCCAGTGAAGATGGCGGGCTTGGGCTTTCAGCCTGAACCACCCCTGATCGTGCCATCAACCACCTTGTTGCGTGTGAAACCCACAACGGGCATTATATTTGGTATCAATCTGAATTTCCCTCAGCCTTGCAAGGGGAAAATGTTCACAGGGGTCAGCCAAGGGACATACAGGGAGATACCAAGTGTGAGAGAGGGAGAAAGAGAGAGAGAGCAGAGAAAAGTGGAAGAGAAGGAGATTAGGGGGAAAATAAATGTAACACGGACAAGAGAGCTTTATTAATAGGATTACGGGCTCATAGATTTTGATATATCATTGGTTCGAAAAGGGAGTGAAAATGTCAGGGAACACAGAAAAGAAGAGGAGCAGAGAGCATGAATTTGTTAACAGTAATTTATTGAATCTGTATTACTAGGAGGTGAGAATGTGATGTGGCCAAAAAGATAAGTTTTCACATGGACAGAACTGGGTTGTGCTGAGGTTGTTAACTTTTTGGTAAATACATACATCAGGAAAGGATGATAACCACAACATCTCATTAAACTTAGCATTTCACCCTTGTAAATATTCTCCAAAATGGTTTTCTTTTAAAAATTTATTAGTTATTTTGTGGTTTTATATTGTAGGGCTATAGACAAATTCACTTTAATTGCTGAACCTGCTATTACTTATATGCCACTTCATAAAATTATGTTTATTGATGCTATATAGCCAGTGCCAACTGTGACGATTCACTATAGCTAGACAATAAAATAGGCAGCCACCTTTAATGGGAGGAGGAGCATTTGCTTGTTACTAAACACCGCAGTTAACCTCTTTAGCGCACATTAGTAGGACCCAGTGTTAAATCTTATTTCTATTACTTTCTCACTTACTTTATGATGGCCATAGCACTCTCAAAGAAATTATATTGCTATTTTGTAATGACCTTTTTCTTGGTTCATTAAGCACAAACAGGCCTCGTTGTTGAGGAGATCCAACCTATTACTGAGTGACGGACTACTCTGCTAACTATTTCTTTGTTTTCAATTATTTGTTACTTATATTTACACAACTTCAGAGCCGTCATCTACACATTTACTGTGCAGAACTTCCACTTTTGGTGTTGAAGGAAATAAGGACTCAGTGTCGTGTCTGTGATTATCACTATAGTATTACATGGAACTGGTAAATTAAGGTAAAAATAGTCAGGAAAAAAAGGTATTTGATGAATAAAGGCCCAAAAGAGATACACAAACACACACAACATGTCAGAGAGAAATAAAACCCACACATTCACAAACAATACGTTGGCTGTGTGTCTTCAAATGTGGATTTGCATTGTGGGAGAATGCTCCCCACAAACCAGGAGGTGGGGCACAAGCTGTTATTCTCAGTGTGCACAACTGTCTCATTTTGTTTTTAGCTTGTGGAGGTTGACTGTGTCACCGAACTTACTTGATGTGTGGTTCTGTTTTTACTTCCAGAACTGACACATGCCAACAATCCTCAAACATCAATAATCCTACGGTAGCTACCACCACTATGTGTTGCCACTGCCTTTTTTTTTCTCTAGCTCCTCACATGGCAAAGCCTTTTTATTCTCTCATATAAGAATTTAGTTACAGTTGTCTGCTGTCACTTATTATCTCAGTGTCATATTATATTTCCCACAGTAGAGACCGGTGGAGATGTGTTCAACAGCTTTCTTGCCCTCTCTTGTGTGACTTGGAATAGTTCCAAAGACTCTGAACATAGTTAAGTACAACTTTCTGAGACTGCTGTTAAGACGGATTGCTTTCTAAATCATTTCAAACATGAGGAATCACTCTAAAATGTTACACTGTATCCGACTTCGGTTCTAATAGCAGGGCAAAATCTATTTTAAGCACAAAGACGAGAAATCAGCTATCGTTTAGTGCACATCTTTTCTAGTGGGTGAGGGGGTGGAGAAAGGTTGAGATTTTAAATGCCTCATTTTGATGAGCTTTGACAGTAATGCAGCCACATTGGCAAATGTAGCAGATTTCTATGACACCCATGTCATAGGGCTGTGGTTATGCTTCTGCTCGATCATTAGAGGAGACTTCTAAGAGAGACAAGTGAGAATGAGTAATGGTGCTGAAGCGAGCTTGTATAAACATGTCAGGGAGCAGAAAAGTTCTCATGTCATCTAGGTATTTTACTCTCAAAGAGTGACAAACTAAATAGCTAAAATCCCCACGGCTAAAATCTCCAAGCTCTTCCACATTACAGTATTGGCTTATAACGCCATAAGAATATGACAATCGCGTTTTGAAGCATTTTATATATCCTCTCTTAAACAACCTTGTTAGCCAGCTCTGTTTGTTTTTTCTTCCTCTTCTCCCTCTGTATTTCTCTGCAGGCATGGCTTTGGAAGTGGTGATGAATGAGTGGAAGTTGACTCATTATTAAAGGTGGGAGATGATTAATAAGGACCATGTGTGTTTTCCTCTATAGTGTAAATAAAATATATCATTCACGTAATGCGGGGCTGGGCAGGGAGAGTGATTTATGGTGTGTTAAAATGCACAGAAAGCCAAAGGCTGAAGCCCTCTCAGACATGCAGCCATGACAGTGCCCTACCCTGCCGCTTTAACATGGCTTAGAGATCTCACACTCCTGCTCTTGCTATCGCTCTCTGTTTCCTTATCTCGATTTGCGCTACGCTGGATTTATTTGTCTCAGACTTTCAGGAGAGTTCCCAAGATTGCTCTGAGGTCATTCAGAACTAATAAATGAGACCTCCAAACCCTTACATTTCAGAGTCTCATCATGAATGAGATTGCAAACTGAAAATTCAGAATGTTTTTTTTCCCCTGATTGATTGGTTAAAGAGGAGCAGCAGAAGAATAAGTGTACTTTATGTCTGAAAATAATGATTTAAAGCATATGCTATTGGTAATCTTCTGCTTTAAGGAGGTCTCACCTCTCATTCTTGATGTCCAGAGGAAGACACAGTGGATATGCCACTCTTTTTGGCAGGTGGCCGCCACTCCACAGCCAAGGTATCGATTCACTTTAGACCTAACCTTATTTCTCAACTTCAAATCCTGATGGAGTGTCTCTCCTCAAGTGTTAGAGAGTGGACTTCCAACAAGACGCATCTTACATGGATTTTCTCTTCATCAATCTTAGTGTCTGTTTGTGAAGCTTACAATTAGGAAGTATGGGTTTGTACCCCTCTTTGTTTAGACTACAGACTACATGTATAGAAACTGAACATATGAGCCTCAACTGTTCAGTACACTCTCCAACCACAATTGCACAGCCTTTGTGTGACCAATATATCACCATGGGGGAGAATGAAATTTGAACAAGGCAGTCATTGAGTCGGTTTTTTTTTTCTACCTCCAGAAAAGACGAATGTAAAAACTGCTGCGTAGTCAACCACTCTTTTTCTTTCGTCCTGATAACTCTGGTTTCACTTAGCATTTTGGTATTTCTGGTTTATAATATTTCCCCAGCTTTCAGGCAGTAACATTGTCCTTTTCTTCAACTGTGTTACTGAGCAGCGTCCATCATTTTGCCTGTAACAACTCAGAAAAGCAGATGTCTATATGCTAGTTTTACAGCTGTGAATAATCATCCCACAAAGTCACGGAGAGAAAAAGGAGCTTGCAGAGATGCGTTGGTTTTCACATGGGCATTTTATTGAAACCTTCTAAACTTTGCTTCTCCTGGTGGAGATTACCTCATGTCTATTTCCTTAATACATTCCCTGTACAGTTCTTCAGAGGATATAACTGTTTGTTTTCTTTCTTCTGTCATTTTCACAGTGTACAGTGAAAATGGGATGTGTGTAGTTGATTACAAATTGGAGAACTATTTTCATCAGGCAGCAAACCATACGGAACATCAGCTGTACGTCAATGGACTGCAACATCTGATATCTGGAAATTCTATTTTATAAGTGTGTGTGTGTGTGAGGGAGAATTTGTGCATGCACAGAATGTGCATAAACACATAACATGTGTATGAAAATGTGTGTTTTTGACATCATAAAAAAAAGGACTGACAATGGAACCTTGAGTAGCCCCATGATTCAGTATCCTGCCCATTCCCCATGGTTCCTGACCTGGGGGAAGGATCTGTCTGTCTTTTGGCAGGCTCCATAACCACTGCCCTCCCTCACTGCAGTTATCATCACTTCATCTCAAATAGGAAAATAGGGGCACCAATGGAGGCTTGCGGCTCAGTGAGGCTGTTTTTGGGTTACAGCTATTTCACTAAATTTCTTTTTAAGTCAGGCCCTTCCAGGCCCACTGGTGGCAGCTGCCTATTCCGCTGTTCACTGGGGGCATGCCCTGGTTTCATGTGTGCTGTTGTGGCGGGACTGATGGAGAAACAGAGAGAGGAAGTGGGAGAAAAAGATGGAGGAGGGGAATAGAAACACTCCCGTTGTGCCACTGTGCCCCAACCTCAGCCAGGGTGACACACTTACCAGCCAGCATTCTGCCACCTTGCCCCAACGCCGCAGGAAAGTCGTGCGCTGCCTCTGAATGGGGGCAGTGGGTGCAGAGGGAACCTGTTGGAGAAGACTCCTAAATCAGACTGCTGGGGAGACGGATGTTAATGTGCTGTCTCAAGGTCTTAAAGTACAGAGTTGGAGCCACAGACTCTTGCTGAGTGAGGCTACATGGCAGCAGCTCTCTCATATCCTTTGTTTACACAGCTAGTGGCGTGGGACTACTTTACCTGGACCCACTGAGTTCGCTCGCACAAATCCTCCAATATGTACAAGTTAACATAAGGAGCTTAGCCCAGAGAAGGCAATTCATTCTGCTCTGCCGGCCGTCCCCTGGAAATGACAAATTAGAGATGTTTAAACAGCCTGGTGTGGGTATTACAACTAAAGAAGCATTTTGGAGTTATGTACAAAGAGTTATTACCACAAGCAGCCATGATATAAGCTCAGACTTAGGCTTAAGTTCAAGTATTAACTACATCTAATATGCTCTGTGGAATTGATAACATACAAAAACATACATTGCTTGCCAGTCTTTAGAAATATATATAACATATAATTTCTAGACTTAATTTGGTCATGTATGAGATGAGTGACAGTGGCGTGTTTATATTTTGCCTGTTTTCCTCAAATACAGATTAGATTCAGCAGCTCTATGCCAGCCCCCCCCTGTCCCAAAGTCACCCCTCCTTTTACCAAAACTGGTACCCAAATCATACGGAGGCACAGTAAGAGATGTTTAAGCTAATATACAACATTTCCATAGAGTGGGTGTAACTGACACCAATCCCGGTGGGGCAATTACAGGAAATTAATTACCAGCCATTCCTGTATTAATGGTTTATTCCAAAATAAAGCAAGCTAATTTATTCGTTTTGACACAGAAAATTGATTAAATGAGGATTATGAAAAGCTATTTGCTAAACAAAATGGAAGGGAGGAAGGGGAAATGAAGTAGGGGTTAAAAAAAGAAAACGTGAAAAATCCTTCAAAATGCGGTAATTAGTGGATGATAATACCAGTGCTTGCTCTGCGCTACCCCATTTTTCACTGTAGGTATTTGGCTTGGGTTTTACAGCCATTTCCCAGTGTCTGCTCAGGTTTCTCTTCCTGTTTACCCTATACTAGAATCTCCTACCACCAGAAAAGGAGTGGAATCTCTGCAGAGGGACAAGATGATGAGGAGGGGTAAAGTCCTTTGAGCCTGGTGCCTAAGGGTGAGGAGAGAAAATGGGTGGGGTTGTCAGGGAGAAAGAGTCGGAGTCAGGGAGACGATGGGTGACAACACAAGTTGAGTTAGGGAGTGAAGAGGGGTGGTGGGCAGTAAAGAGAGACAGAGAGTGTGCTCTTGACAGCCTGAGAAACCTTGAGGTGCCATCTGGCGTGAGGGGGCCAAAGGACAGGGCTCACTGACCTTTGACCCAGATCCCCTTTTTAGCAAACATCCCAGCGCCGCAGATTTATGGGTTGCGAGGAACAATAACTGTCAGAGACCAGAGGGGAAGGCGGGCAGTGTTTCCATTATCTTCAGGTGACTAGAGACTTGACATTAGTCCAAACACGGATGTCCAGGATGTGGTGTTTCACTTGTGAGTTTGACCTCACAGCAGCTCCAACAGCACAGAGCAGGAGGGTATTTCACATTCAACCTGTATACTTACTTTTTACTGTATACGTCTTCTAATTTGTGTAATTTTTCTGAACAGTTTGTCAAAAAAATTGAAATGTTATTGACTCTACAAAACCCATTTTTACTGTAGTTCTAAGGTGAAGAAATTCATTACCAGGGAAAGGGGTGAGGGTTATGTCAAAGGCCACAAGTTAGGGGGCACAGTTGAGTCTAGTTTGTTTATAGAGAGACTCCAATGAGGTGGTGTGTAGAGCAAGGGGCTGTGATTGAGTTTTACTCGTGGGGGGTAATAGAATAGTGTGTGATATTAGCAGGAAAAACAGTCTGTTTTCAGCTGATTAGTTTGTCTTTCTGAAGATTGAAAGCCGTTTTTGTCTCTGCAAAAGTTTTCAGTTTCGACTCAACTCAGCTGCATCGCGACAATAATGGCAACTGCTCAGGGACCACTGTGAGGAGGATCAGTGCTGCCTGCAGAGCCTATCAGGGCACCCTGTGGCAAGACAACATAAAACAACTAGAATGTGTACCCCACCCC
>OMNW01013431.1:0-12719 GCA_900303245.1 Selene dorsalis | reverse complement strand
ATTCCCGGTTTTTTTTTTTTTTTTTTTTTTTTACAGTTTGGATGCAGATTCACTGGATAGAAACAGAAAATGAATGCGGAAGTTTTGCGGAAGTTGAGTAAGGAAGTGTAATATATCACATAACCTTGCTGACAGTGCTTGATGTAAGCCACTTTGCATGTCTTTCATAGTAAAGCAGGGTCGGGGTGACATTTAATGTTGTTAGCAGTTTAACCCCTCGCCCCTGTCCTTGAGGCCCTGTCATGTCCGAGTGGCACCCCAACTAAGCACTTTTGACACGGGGGCTCCAGGCTTGCCGCCCCTGCCTCCGTTGACAGTTCCTAACAAAGGGCCCCTCTTCCATTGATTGCCCTTTGCTGTTATGCAAATGCAAGCATTTCACCGCTCTCCAACACATGAAGGAAGGTATGGGGGTTTACAGCAAGTAGCAAAGTTTGTTTATTGTTTTTTTTCTCTTTCTCTCTCTTTTTTTATATTTATAAGATGTGTAGTGTCACACTGAAGTTAAAAGTCCTATCCCTGCACTTGTAGACCCCCTTCCTCGATTCTGTGTCTGCTTCTTCTTCTTCCTTTTATTCTGTCTGTTTCATCTAAGCTTCCCAGAACTGTGTTTCCCCACCTGCTAATGTTTCATGGCACAGAATAAAGCAGACCGACCTTGTATGCAGAGATAAATTTACACATGTGTATGTGGAGCAACACACCCTTACACATGCATATGGCTACAAACACAAACTCCACCATCCCCTACTAATGTTCTCTCACTCACCCACTATTTAGTCTCACTAGCACACACTTGACACGCAGGAGAAAATCCCCTGTAGCCTATTCCTTCTGGTTGTGGTTCATATTCTGTGCCCTAATGCCTTCCCCAGCTGTGTGTTTGTGTGTCCCTGGGGAGTCCAGGCATAGCTGCTGTAGTGACCTGATAAAATCGGGGAGTAACTGATGGTTTTGCCCACATGCTCCGGAGCCTCAAGACCCCACAGGCGTCCTTGCAAAGGCCCGTCTCCATCTGACCCTTTCAACACCTCCTCGACACCCGCTTAATACAAATTCCACCAGTGAAAATCCAAACACACTGTGTTTTATTAAAAAGTATGCCTCTAGGACTATTTCTCATGATCTTTGAAGTTAAAGTTCTTGTCACTGTGCATGAGAGAGACAAAGCGTGGGTGAGAAAGGTGATGAACCTTGAAAAACACTCTTCACGTTGATATGTTTTATTTGGATCATTCTTTATCGAGCTACTTTCGTAAGGATTGAGTGTTTGCTTTCGAAATTTCCCGCAGTAAAAATTTGTTGTCTTTCACTTGAGTTGTGCATCTGTACAGGACACAGTGGAATTTTGATACATTTGTGAAGTCAGAACTTGTGTCGGCATTGAATGAATTACACAACCAGTTGATTGATTTGATGAACTGTAACTTGCCATCCTGTAAAAACAACACTCTAGAGCACATGAGAGGGGGAGTGAGGGACTTTTAAAACATTAGACATTAGACACCGTTCCTCCAAAGGGTTCATGAGTACATTGACCCCTGTACGACTAAAGGTTATCGAGGCATCAGAGCAGCTTGTCTGAGATTCAGAGAGATGAAATAAAACTGAGAGAACTGAGAAAGTGTTTGTCCAAGGCTGATGTGACAAAGAAGTTTCAAAAGCACAGGAGCCTCCTTTGTAGAATATTCACTTGTTTTTACCTTAACAGCTCAGAGTGATAGAGTGAGGATGAGGGAGGACAAGGAGGAACATTTAAAGTTTAAGTCTTGTTTTATTGCATGAAGTTGTGATAACAGTCCTTGTGTAAACACAAATCACATCAGCCCTTATTATTTAAGATTATTAAAGTTAAGTATTCCTTAGCCTCCTGGAATTGTATTCCCATACCAATCTTGTATTTTGTGTCATCTTCCTCAGATGGAACTTAGTTACGTTTTTGTGCAAGTATGTTTGTCTTCATGTCAACATCTTACGTACAACAGAGGCAAAAAGGGAGTGAAAAATGCATGATGGCCGACGAGGGGATGTATATGACCCACTCCGTAGGAGGAAAAATAAACAAAAACGGAATGAAGAGGAGGAGGAGGAGGAGGAAGAACAGAGGAGGCGGAGGAATAATAAAAACAGAAAAGAAGTGTTTCCACGCTTTCTCCAGCTGTTTTCCCATGGAAAGGCACCGGTTATCCTACACAGCTTGTTACAATAGAGAGAACGAGCCTGGTGGGATCTAGAATTGACAACTTGTGTCTGCTTAGTTACACTACTTAATGACCCTAATTATCTTCCTCCTTGCTGTGAACAGTCAATAAACAATTAGCGTGGCATATGGACCCCCTAAACTCTGTGTTTTCTGTCTGCAAGACAATGGGGTGTCCCTCTTTGGCAGTGGTTGAGTGTCAGTTCAGGCTGATTAAAGTGCGTGGGAAACAGTAATCAATGGCTTATCCTAAGACCCTTGAACACTGTCCTTTCCTTGTAGCCCTTGCCTCTCGGCCTCATAAGCACTGATGAATGGCAAGACTCCATCTATAGAGTCCATCCATGTCACTTTTATCTCTGGTCTTTTTAGATCAGTAGTTAAGAACGTGAGGAGACAAGGTGCTGATTAATTTGATTTCACCACGACTGCAAAGCGGTCTGACCTTTGGCTAACTTGTCCAGAGTAAGACCCCTCGATTACCCGTTCTCCAGGCGGCCAGGACCTTGAGCAGCTGTCGTGCGTTTGTGAGTTCCACCTCTGAGTAGAGCTTTCTCTCTTCAGTAGCCGTAGCCAGACAGGAAAAGCTAGCTAGAGGGAGAAAGAGAAGAAGCAAAACCTCTTGAATATGGATGGAGTTCAGGTGAACTACACCTGAACCCTGCCTGTGATGTCTTTATAGAAAGGTGTTTCTGACTTTCTTTTGCTTTTCAGCCACCATCAAAAGTTCAAGAGGCAGTAGTGTTTTGTATTCAGGGAGTAGAGAACCTTTCAAACCTTTGGGATAAAAGAGCTGCACGGTGTCAGCCTGAAAAGTAAAAAGGGGAGGAAGAGGGCTAAGAGCAAGTAGGAGAAGGGAAGAAAGGGGTGCACTTTGTTGTGCCGTTTCACAAGACTAATCTGATATAAGAACTAACCTCCACGGAGAAGAATAATTGATAAATGCTAACAAGGATGGGCAAAGTTTTACTTGTTGATGACCTTTGAATTGAGGATATGAAAAGTTTTGTCCAATCAAATATGAATTAGTCATGTCACTTCTTCATTCAGGCCATCCAGTCATTGGAGCCATTGATAGAGCCACTGTTTTAATCTAATCAGAGGTGCGTGTGTCCAATAATGACCAGTAATAATAATCTTAAAAGAAATAAATTGTTTTTTTTTGTTAAAGTCAAAAGTTTAAGCACTTAACATTTTATTCCAAAAAGACACGACTCTGATGTTTAACAGGAAAAGACAGAAAAAAATAACTGCCAGTCAGTCTAATAGCATCCATCCATTTTTGAAAATTTCCTTTTTTTTTCCATTTCAATATTATTTCATTGTTTCGTTGACAGTCTGAAGTGGTAGCTGACGTGAGGGGGGAAAAACACTTAAGGAATCGGCCACAGTTGTTTTTGGAATGAGGAGCTGCTAGCCTAGAAAGTTAGATTTTTCATTGTGATCATTTCCTCACAGAGTAAGTTCAGACCTCACTTTGGTTTCAGGACATTTCCGCTGTAATTTTAGACTTCTTTAAAATTAAAAAAAGCCCAGTAGCACTGTTCTGAATATTTCCCTTTGGCTAGAGGAGAGGAGTTCTGATCTCTTGGTACGTAGTATATCCCTGCTGGCAGAGGTTCTGACGCCTTGTAATAGCCCTCCATGGATTTGATAAGATTATTGCTTTTCTAACTGTAATGTTTTTTCCTTCACTTTTCTCCTTTGGATACCATTTCTGCATTCATGATAAAGCACTGCATCTGCATTTGTAGGGAAAATAATGTGGCAGAGAGTGCGTGCATGTGTTACTCTTATGTATGAGCCTGCAGTAGTAACCCAAAGAAATCCCTGCTGTCTAGTTGGCATCTAAGTCTGAATTTCTTCAGGCTGGAAATACATTTCAATTCATATTTCTTCCCAAAAAAAAAAAAAAAAAAAACCTTGGTTGATACAAAAAATAACTGTTGGTTCAGCATACACATTGAGTGTTAGTTGTAGCCAAATCCAAAATAATAATTCTAAATACAGTATTTTCAATTTTTTTTTAACAGGATTTAGATTACTAACTCCCCCGTGAATTTACACCAGGTGTGCATCTTTAAGGCCCCCATTTTTTATCGCTCGCACACAGTAGTGGCCCTTATTTAAGACCGGTTTGCATGTTTTTCCCATGAGGAACTTCTCCATGGAGTAACTTTTCAGTAATTACAAATCACAGCAGCAACAACGTTGTACTTAAGTAGCGCTCTGCTACTGGTTGCCTGCTACTTGAAACATGCCTTTTTCTTTGTACGTAATTAGGCTAACTCAGTGCTTCAGTATTAATGGTAAGACTGCCGGCTCAGGGGATTAACTTAGTCGTGTTGGAGAGTTAGTGAAGGGGTATGCTTGTGAGAGGGTCTATTGTCTCGCCAGGTCACTGATCTAGGGGTTCATACCCACTCAAAGCCAGGACTTTACCCTCCTCTCTCCACTTCAGTAGGCAACAGAATTGGCTGCATTGTGTGATATGAGGTGGAAAAGAGTCCACTGCCCCACCCATCCACTTGGGCCTTGAAATGTGTTTTGAACAGTGCTCATCACAACACTGGTTGTGCACATGCACACACATACTCGCACACAAACACGCATCGGCGTCCCGTCCGCACTCCAGCTGGGAGAGCCATTGATGCCTTCGAAACTGGCTGATTGTTTCCTTTAGGAGAGGGAGGAGCTGGGAGGAGAGGGTGGGCAGGTCACTAACTCCACCCATAGGCTTTGAGTCGGGCCTAGCAGGTGTAAACATTCACTTCTCCTCTCTTATGAGTGAGCAGGAGGAGCGGAACCCCCAGGTAGTCACGGAGCACTGCCCTGGAGGAATTGAGAAATTAAGAGTGAAGAAAAAAAGGGACAGACATTCAAGAGGGATCCCAGACCAGGCTGGATACATGTTAGACTCAGGCCAGGTGTTCTGCTGTTACGATACGAGTTGCCTCTGCCCTGCTGTGAGCGGCAGATAACCTCTCTATTGACCACTGAGTCTGAGATCATTTTTCCGTGGCTGGACAGCTGTAACACAAAACAACTTAAAGCAGCAGCTGAAATCGGGATAAATAATGGTGTTTTCTGGCACTGGTAACACTTGTCAGCAAAGGGAAGCTCCTGTGGTGATTCTAGGGCCCATTCAGATGATGGAAATTCAGCTCTCAATGATTCATCTCCATTTACTTAGCTATGAGTAGCCTATCCCTGCCAGTTTGGAAAGCGATATAGCACAGGAGCTTACCTTGTCCCTGAATAGGGTGTGTGAGAGAAGTTAGTATATATTTGAGACGCTTCTGATGCTTATAATGCATACTCTTTTGGTAATGCTGTTGGGATTATAGAGTAGAAGGAGGCAAATATATCGACCAGCATGCTGTTTATCCGCTGGCTCCACACCCTCCAAACAGAACCCCATTACACAGGCCAGTTTGGAGAGGCTTAACACCTGTTTTTTTTTTTCTTCTCACAGTCCATATAAACTCATTCTCTCCCTCCCTCTCGCTTAGTTTTTGTCTTCCAATGCAAAGAGGATGAATCCAGGGGAATGAGAAGAGCTCCATTATTGCTGTATTTTCTTTCCAGAGAAACGTTATTTACTAGAAAGATATCATCCTAGCTTTTAATCCTCTTAGCGGTGGATTGCGGTTGTACTTACAGCGCCATGCACCTGCTAAACTGCCTTCTCTTAAAGCTGTATAAACACAGCCGCGGGAGCCATTGCCTTCCCAAGCCGAATCCATCAGCCTTTTTTTCGGAGAGTTAGAGAGATGGAGAGCACTCACAAGAAGTTTGGAGGACGCCATATTGATGGGATGATGCTCGAGGTCCCTCTCGCTCTCCCGTCGGATGTGGTCAGACCCCACCTGAAGCCTGTGGTTTTTGGTAGGCTGCTTGGAGAGGATTCTCAAGACCACTAAACAGATGAGGGCCTGTATGTAGGAGTGTTTACACAAGGGCTGTGAGCATGCTCACATATCCTCACAGTGGAAGTTCAAAGAAGAAGGCTGCTGTTTGTGTTACAGAAAACTCATGGAGGGCCCATCTGTGTTTCTTTTTCTCTTAACATTAAAGACTATTTGTACACGCTTTTAAATCTAGGTTTACCTTTAGTTCTCCTCCATATCAATGTTGTTAAAAATGAAATAACTTTTACGTCTGAGCTTGTGTTTACATTTAGAAAGTTGAGCTTGAGCAGTGTGTGTTTTTCTGTCTTGTGAATAATCCCTCTTCCACCTCCTTAGTAAAAGGACATTATGTCTAGCTGGCATGACAGCGGCACTGCACTGTGTTAACATTACCTCCTTTCTAACAGGGTTACAGACACCACTCATGCTCACTCTCTCTCGTGGGAGAGACAGAGAGACAGATAGAGAGACAGGGAGAGAGTGGCAGAGCCAAAACAGACAGAGAGAAAGTATCGTTTGTGTGTGTGTCTGTGTGTGTCTGTGCGTGTGTTCGTGAGCATGTGTGTACATAGGCTGGAGGGAGGGAACTTCGACCGCAGGCAAACAATATGGAATTTGAAATATTAGCTGGCGCGGTGATTGAACATGGCTCCCTTATCACCGAGTTGCCAGGTTGGCCAGCCATAACGATGACTTATCACAAGACTGAGGAACATGGAGTATATAACAAGATTCTCTGACATGACAAACACTGCCCTGAGGAGACACACTCCACACACTGTAGACTGCCCCAAACCAGGCCATCCAGGCCAGAAAATGTAGGATTCTCCTAGGAGTATAACGCAGCTGGAAGTGCATCTCAGAATGAAGAAGGTGTACGTTTTCTGCTTGTTACAGGATGAGATGCCAAATTCTGTGCACACTGACAAATGTTAAAAGCGCAGTGACATTTTACTGTCCCACAGAATAACAGAGGCATAATACATCATCAAAGTTTTGATAGGGTTGTTTGGCACTGTCAGTACCTCTACAATTACATTGCCAGGTGCTGACATTTCTGGCTTTCATACTCACTTTGTGACCTGTACACTCTTGTGGAACAATACCCAAATACCATTAACAGCTAAAAAAAAATGAGAATGGTGTTTCCAGGCCAAAGAGTAAAGATACTGAGGCTGTATTATTTAACAACTATGCTTAAACTAATTACTTAGCTCACAGTCTGTGAAATCTTTAAACATAATTTCAAATATTTGTTCCCCACAAGCCACTTCTCTGTCATATGTTCTTTATTTTTCTATTCTTTATTTGTTCGAAGCATTAATTCTGATGCAGAATAGAAGAATGAGGAAGTCAGGGTGTAGCTCATTTAATATATAGTATAGTTCATTTCATTGAACTGTTGAGTTTTGACTGCATAATTGGTAATGGATATGTTTTCCTTACTTGCAACCCTGGGCTGTAGGTCAATGATGAGCTGTTGACAGCATTCTGAGCCTTATGACCTGTGAGATGCTGACTCTTCTTTCTGCCTCCCTCAGTGGGGGATAGAGAAGGGAAAGAGTCAAGGTCAGGCCTAAAGGGAAGAGGGGAAACTTGGAGGCGCAGATGGATTCTGGTCAGTAGCAAAGTAAGGAGTAGAATTAATAGTAAGTCTGCTCCGTAAGCCCTTAATCAGAGACGTGATAAATCTCAGTGATTTTTCTCACTGTGTCTTCTTTGGCCAAACACTACAGTGAAACAGAAAAACATGGACCACATGTGCAGACTGATGTGAAAGCCATTTATGCCATGAATGGTACTGAAAATGATTCAAGCCTCGTGGGGAGCCCTCAGATGCTCAGACTTGTACTACATAATGTTGAGGCTGATAAGGTTCCTTGGTGTCCTAGATGCAAGCCTTGTAGCTCAGAACCTAAGAGCCTAGAACTTTGACCTTTGAGCTAAAACAAAAACAGATGCCAGGTGAGTTGACTCACATCCGGCTTTAAATACACTGGTGAGGAATTTTTCACCCTGTTCTCTGCAGTGTTATTGCTTCATCTCCTCCTCCTCCTGTGCTTCCCACCAGTCATACTCCTCAGCAATGAGAAGACCACCCCCTCTTATCTTTTTTTTATCGTCTCTATCCTTTCTTTTTTTCTCTCCCTCTCTGCGGAGTTTTCATTAATTATGTTCCTTTGCCAGGAACTTGTTTGCTTTCTCTCTGTGTGTATGTATTGCTGGCATTGGAATGGATTTGTTTATAGTTGTGACCCTTGCTGCTTGAAGTCTTAAAGCAGCTCTGCTGTCAAGAGCCAAAGCTCTGGCAAGGTCAGCTCATTTCTGTTTACTTTTCGAGCACTATTTACCCTCTGGGGCTTTTAAAAGCACTTCTGCAAAACATCACTTTCAGGAGACAGAGGAAGGGAGAGAGAGAAAGGAATGGAAGGATGGAGAGAGAAAAGATTAAATAAAAAACTGAGAGGATGGTGATAGGATTTCAGTTTTCCATCTATGACACTGAACCAGGAAATTTGTTAATCCTTCTCATATTGTATTGAAAATTGCAGATTTGTGGTCTGCTTCAGGTAACTGCACTAATATATTGATACGAATATGGTGCATTAACCATAATGGGCCTAATTTTCCCACTGCAGCATTACTACTCTGCATATTACCAACATATCCTAATGCCTTAATACGAAAGCGATACAATTTTTTTTTAGCATGATAGACCCTGAGGCTGTTGCCTGAATGCAGAGCCATGGAGTTTGGATTAACCCATCAATAATCACTATCTGCTGTGCCATGCATTTGCCCCTGCAGAGCTAATGATTAATCTCCCCTATATGGGACTGATCACTATCAGATTGATGAATGCACCGACCAATCATGTTCTGGCAAACCCCCCGCATGTACATACACCAATAAGTGATGATAAACAGCCTGTGTTGCTGGTTATTTATGCTGGCTGTACGGGGGAGTCCCTGTAGTTTCCTATAAGGATGTGGTAGTATGGTTTTTAATGTTTATGTGCACGTCTTCTTTTTGGGGCCTGTGTGCATGTGTATGGGTTTTTTTGGTGGGCACTGATGTTTCCCCTGTAGAGCAGTGAGAAGTAATGTCTGGTTAACCTCTTACTATGGCTCACATCTCATGAACATGCAGTTGGATCTGGATACCTCGTGCTCTGAAATCCCAGTGCAAACATCCTTTCTGTAGGTTGTGAAAGTGAGTGGAAGTTGTAATGTGAGTGTGTGTGCACGCCTAAAAACTTGTGTAAATGCAAACCTATATGGACAAATTGTGTCCCTCCATGTAAGATGTACTGTATCTGCCCTTGAATGATGGATGTAGATTTTGTCCTTGTTGCTTGTTGTTGTTACTCAAGCTGGGCCTCCGTGTGTTCCATGCTGATGTCCTTGTATAGTCAGGCTTGGGTTTATTTTCTCTGGATCGACAGAGACACCTCCTCTTGAACTTTTATAGCTCCTCTTAGTGATGTGTATCTGAGAGAGTTGACCCCGGTCACCAGGCTTTACTGGCTTCCGCCTGCTTCTCATCCCCACTGTTTGTTTTTCCTTCGCTTTGCTTTTTCATATCATTGCTTTTCACACGTTTACACACGAGCAGAATGACAATGACATAACAAAAATGAGAAAGATTGTGAGATCTCCAAATCTGGCTACAGAAACAAATGTTGATGCATCCACCTAAAGCCTTAATTCATGATATAGTATGAGCTGGAATGCATCCTTCTTTAGCCATGCAGATTATTTAATGACCTCTATACAGTACAAGCTCCAGGGTGTCTTTGTTTTCCTATTTTTTTCCCTTCAATAACAAATGTGTAGACTTGAGTCAAATTTACTTCACAATTTTTTAAAATACATTTTTTGAAACTTTTTATTTCCACAATGTATCATTACATCCCACGTGCATGTATTAATTTCACTGAATAAATAGTAGTGAGACTTGTTGGTAGTGTCGAAAAAGCTAGGAAACAGTATTGTATTTCCCAGTGCTGATATTCAGTCTGGGTCAGTTCGTAGTGTAAATCCCATAAAGATTAAGTGCACAGCATAAACCCTAATAAATGCCAAAACCAGTAAAAAGGACCAGAAAGAGCTGAGGGACACGAGACCTCACAAACCTAACCTACCCTCTACCTTCCACCAAAAACCCAGAATGACTTCAGGATACCTCATTCTCCCAGCTTTATACACCCCTTACCTGACACTCACACTCACACAGGTGCCTCTCAGAGATCCATGGAGTAGGCTCTTAGGGGACATGTTTGCAGTCATAACACCAGGCTAGGTCTGGGAAGATTTTATCCATACCTCAAAATGGTATTTCAATACAGAGGTTTCTGTCTACAAATTACTAACCAGACACAGGGAGCTGAGAGTCTGCGGGCCTAAACTAAAGTGACAGTTATTGGCCCCACTTGTCCAGAAGTAAAATCTGTTAAGCCATTTCCTGTTGTGTCACATTTCTTGGTAGGGAATGTATTCCCATGCATTTGATATGGCCACATTTAACCATGCGCTCATGAGCCCAGTCTATAACTCCTCTCTGGCTGAATTTTATAGCACAGTGATGCATTATGAGATACTCATGTATACAAGCCACAGAGTACTCCCTTCTCTGTTTTTGACACGCCATAAACTGTGTCACAAACCCTGAAGAGTTGTCCTTTATATTGTTTATGTCATTGCCTTCTTTGTACCCTGAGAAGGGTAAAGGAGACAAATCTCCAGCTCTTTTTTTATGGCAAGTATAGTTTGGCATAGATGGAAAAAAAAAATCTGAAATCTCCGTTTCCTGATACAAACAGCAGAATTTATTAGCTTGTAGGTTTTCACATGTGTACATGCAATGTGTTTGTAATCTTTTGATGTGTGTTTCCGTTTCGAGTGGCGGAGGTGCAGGCTGAGCCTCATGAGAAACGGCCTACGACTTGGCCTCATCTGGTCCCAGCCCACTACTTTCATTTTTTGTGGCCAAGTCCGCCATCACTCCCAACACATTCATAATTCCCTTTTCAGTCCGAAAAGCTTCACTCCAGTCCTGCAAAAACCATCTTATTTGACTTCACGGTACATCAACAATGTAGAAACCTATGAACCGTTTCCATTGTCCATTCAAGCACAGTCAGACTTGTTTGTCAAATTAAAGCGGACTGGCCAGACTGGAATACACTGTAAGAGGTTGTGTTGTTAGGCATTGGTTTAATGTTTGGGATTTCATCTTTTCTTCTTTTCTTTTTAAGCCATGTCTGATATGGATCTAAGCAACATTTTTTAGAAGCAGATGGGAAACATCTTCAGTCAGTATGCAAACATAATATGATACGCAAACACAGACACAGCACATTGATGCCAAAGCAGGCATGCTCTTTACAAAACAAATACAACAACCATACCCTATGGTAGTACGTCAGATCTGTAATAGAAAACACATGATTTAAAAATATTTCAAAACTTCATCCAGGCACTGCTCAAGCATTATTTACCCTGTTAAATATTTAGTCTGTTTGGTCCATTCTATCATACTTGGTTATTTACCTTACAAGGGATTTATTTGTCCTTTTGGTTTTGTGTTTAGGTTTTAATGCATTGCAGCTTCTCTGGCACCACGGTGTGTAAACTTATTATGCATCCAACTAATCTCATGCTGCAATTCCAACAAAAACAGCTAATTGTGTTTAGCTTCTCTTTGACTCAATGGGCTGTATTTGTTTTATTAATTAAGCTTGTGTGGACAAGAGGTCTGTTTGGACCACTTCAGAAGAGAGGGAGTTTTATGCAGGTGAGAAGTTACATGGTTCTACTTAGATTTGAGGAAATTGTAAAACACAATGCACACACCCAATATGTGTTCTGTAGTCCTGATAAAATATGCCTTTTTTTTTTTTTTTTTTTCTCCTGAACATTGGAAATGAGCCTTGCAATTCTGGGTTGGTGTTATTCTGTTCGTGTGTGTGTGTGTGTGTGTGTGTGTGTATGTTTGTACTCCTATCATTGTGAGGACAAGTGTGAATTTTAAACCTTTGGAGTGAGGACCATTTTTTAAGTGAGGACATATTGGCCGGTCCTCACCATGTTTTCATTGTAATGGCTTCTAGAGGCTGTTTTTATGCATTTCTCCAAGTTTCAGAGTGGTCGTCAGAAAGATGCCAATATGGGAAAAATGTGCGGAAAAACGTATTCTGTGTGTATTTCTTGGATACACACACTTTTTGCTCTCTGCTGCCCCCTACTGTCAGTACAGTACTAAGTACAGTACTAACCACATAAAGGCCTGTTCAATCCTGGTACACTATATGTCTGAGGTGATCTCATCACAAGTGAACGGTTTTAAGCAGGTATTCTTCTGTTTTCCTTACACTTTACATGACCAACACACTCATTAAACATGCTGTTGAATCTAAGCCACCTATCTACTGTCTTTATAATTTGCTCTCCTCACCAGGCCTCTCTGTCAGATAAGGCTCATATGTAAGATGTATGTTAAAAGAAAGCACAGCTCCACTATCAGCAGCTACAGGGCAGGGATCATGTGTACAACACATCATCTCAATGTGTGTGTGATGTCCTCAGGACCACCAGAGTGAGAGTCAA
>OMNW01013423.1:9498-22653 GCA_900303245.1 Selene dorsalis | reverse complement strand
TCTCCGTCTTCGGTCTTCTTTATGTCTCTCTTCAGTGAGTTATTATTCCTCCTGCTGTCGTGGAGCCATTCTCTCCTTTCCTCCGCTTTCTCTCCTTTTCGCTTCCTACGGGCTCTCGCAGACACTACACTTTGTTTCACGCGCAGTGAGTGAGCGCGACCGAGCGAGCGAGCGAGAGAGAGAGAGGGAGATGGAGAGGGAGGGAGCGCGAGCGCAGCAGAGAAAGTGCGTGACGTCACGAGGTAGGAGTTGGAAAAAAAACGCAAACTGAAAATAAACAATATCACAAAACGTGTTTTTTATTGTACTGTGATATGATTCATATTATATCTCACTGTAAACACTACTGGGTTTATCACCTAACCCCTAAAACTTTCGGCTTTCTCTATTTAATTCGGGTCTCCATTGGATAAATATTAAATTTTAAGGTTGAGAATCTGACTTGTTTAAAATTATAGCCTACTTAGATTTTGTCGTTTTTTCCTGTATGAGGAAATTAACACGCAGAAGCCCAAGAAAGAGTGATACTAATCCATCATATTTCATTATGTCTGACAATATTTTTTTTAATTCATGATTGTTAAAGGTATCTTACAGTATCTTACCCAACTTTTCAACATTAAAATATCAAAACTGACTGGATATATATTATATAAACCCAGTGAAATCTCTGATTCTAATGAAAATGTGGCCATAATTCATTTTATAGGTTATATTTCTTGTTTATAAGGTAATCTGACCTGATAGTGTATCAAAAAGTAAAATGTTTCATACAATAATACGACCCCTGATGTGGCATTTAATGTATGAATAGGTTTGTCAGGTATTTTAACGCAAGTGAAGTTTTGAACGGAAGGACTTCACTCGTAACGACTGATCGTCATGTATGAATGATGCATTTTTTTTCTTCCACTACATGTGTTTTGTCTCTGTTTTGTTGCAACCCTTTGTATTTCCTGTCATTATGTAGGTTGTCATGTATTTAGAGTTGTACACACAATATATTGCAGCACAGCAGCGAATCATTTGTTGACATTTGCCACCCTCACACTATGAATTATACTTACAGTGTAAACCTTGCAAAGTCTGTCTTGTGAATATTGTACTTAATTATGGTCTTGCCAGCAAAGCAAATTTGAATTTGAGAAAGGGAGCTGAGGTAGAGAGATAAGAGGAGAGAGCTGGATTCATTATCTATTGACCTTTTTCTTTTTGTAAGAATGACAAACTCATAGGCTGAATGTAAAATAAGTTAACACTTATGTAATAATACAGTGTAGACAGAGATTAGGAGCAGTTATTTTTCGCCTCGTACTGTTTACTCATTATTAACTACTCATGGTTAGATTTAGGCAGCGCTACAAAATACAGTATCAGAAATGTTGATAAAAAAAACTTATTTCATATGGCGTATTCAAATTCCATATCTCTGTCCACGCCTGAAAAAAAAAGAAATCTGAAACTGCAAATGTAAAACTGAGAAACTATAACCACGTACTTTGATATGGAAATGCCATCCTGCTGATAAACAGGGACAGTTTTGGGGAAACTGGGCCCTGCGACAACGTCTCAACAACAGCTTCTTTGACACAGAAATATTTATGATTCCAGCACTATCAAAGGCCCCTGACCGGTTGTGGGCCCCCCTACCTCCATAACTATCTAACCAACCCCTCCCATTCCCAAACACACCCCTGGTAGTGAAACATTATAGTGGATTATGATGCAGAATAGAAACAACTTATATCATGTCAGGGCAAATTCAGGTATGTTACATCACATAGTTGCTCTTATGCTAAATTTAACTCATGATCAAAAAAAGTGGAAGAGGACAAAAATCATTCTCATTCAAAGACAGAAACCAGAGCAAATATGGCTCGAATCTGCAACGTCATCACTATGTAGAGCCAGAAGGTGCTTCCTCTTGATTTAAAGGAGACCTTGAGGATGCTTGGTGGACTGTTAACGTAACTCTACCTTTTTATTTTGCGTGAAAACCTTTCTATCAAAGTCATTTGAAATACCGGAGTCCTCTGGCTTACGGATGACCTTTATATCCCTTGTTTCACCAGAAAATTGGCACACGTTAGCAATCCGTTTTTTATGTTCATACGGTGGGCGTATACTATACTGTTCGTATCATGCTGTTTCTGTACGCTCAAATCATATCACCTGACCACATTTCACCATCTGCCAATAGTCGTGACAGCCCAGCTTGTCAGAGTGAGGCTGGATGAAATCATGAGAGGCCTTCCAAAGAGGCAAAATACATGTTTTTTTGTTTTGGTTCACAGCTGAGATTAAAAAAAAAAAAAGTGGTGTGGATGGAAATGTACGAGCAGGAAACAGGTGTGGATCTCCTCACTGTGTTTTGTCTCTCTTAGTGCCACCTTGCCAAAAAAAAAAAATGTGTAGGCTACAATCTTCATCCCCTGGTTCCTGGCTGTGGGAGACAAGAATATTCACATAGACAAACTTTGGTCACCGCAGAGACAGTAAATTAATTTCCAGACTTTCACAGTTGCTGCTGCAGGGACTGTTGGTGTGCTGGTAATTACAGGTGTTTCCCTACTGCTCTAAGAGTGAATGTGACTGTCTGGCCTGGAATTGTAAAGGGTCCTGCAAATAAACCTGGATGATGTCCTGTCACCAAATATCACTCTGATGCTTCCTCTCTGCTTCAAAATGTGGATTTAATTTGCTATTTGTAAGACAGTGCTGGTATCCCCATCATTACACGCAGCACTGGTGCAGGCATCAGGTTGTTATTTACAGTTATTTCCTCATACACACTGCTGTCATAACATACTTGTGTATACGCTGACACAGGCAGCTTTTACATCTGCAGCTGTGTGTATAGTGGGCTTAAACCACCTGAGTATACCTATACTGTAAGAACAAAGGGGATTTTATATGGGTATAAACTCTGTATGCATGTAGATGAACACATTTGTTCAGTCTAGCATATGACAGATATGTACTAGATTTTCATGTGGAACCATCCTTTCTCCATTTCTTGTATTTCTTCAGGAGTGCTTGTACAAACATTGTATTTCACAGTATGCATCCAGCTCTGTAGTGATTTGAAGATGTTTATATCTCACCACCATTGTTTTTTTTTTTTTTTTTATCCTTCACATCAAACAAAACTATCATGTTGCAACTCTTATCTAGCCTCAGGTGGCAAAAACTGGCAGATACAAGACATGGCAGGTAGTCATTGCTTTGTAATAACAGATCTGGTTGACTGAAAGTTAGCCTACTCAAAACAAAAAAAAAGCTGAAAATGGACAGCAAGCATAAAAATAACCTTTTATTTTTTTTTTTTTATAAAACGGAACCACCGGATGGTTCAACCCTGATGCTGGTACATTGTTCATGTGCAGGCAATTTCCAGCAATCTCAGCTGTCACAGCACTTCTTCACCAGTGACTCAGTGCAATTCAGAGACCAAATGTGCCAGTGTCCAGTGTCTGGTCTAAGATGCATTGTGGAAAAAACTCATCCTCCTCCTCTTGATGGTGAAGGTTGCTAATCGCCAGCTTTAGAAATACAGTGGACTTAACCCTGTATGTTAAGAAGGGTAAGTAAATATTATCAGATTGTGCTTGTAAAACTGAGACTCTTTCTCCCGTGTTTATCCGAAACAGCGTCGGTGATGTGTGTTGGTGTTGTATTAGACTGATATTCTGAAGGTCAGTTAATGTCTAAAACTCACTTTCCTCTATTGGAAAACACCAGGCTGCAGTTTTTTGAGGTTTGGCACTATCGACCTGTTGGTCTGTTTGTCTGAATCTCACAAACTACAGGACAGATTGCCATGAAATTTTCTGCAGACATTCCCAGAGGATGAATCCCACCGACTTCTCCTCTTGCACCACAGCTCTCCGGTTTGTTTTTTTGTTTTGTTTTGTATATGAAGCATCTAAGCAACTATTCCAAAGATTTGCTGTGAAATTTTTGCACAACTTGATCCCCAGAGGATGAGTTGTGATAACTTTGATCCCCCTGACTTTGCTTGCCAACCTATTACCTGCAAAATGAATGATGATGCCAAGCATTAGCATGATAAAACTTAATATTTTGAACATGGTAAACATTACATCTGCTAAAGGTGTCACTGTGAACTTGTTAGCATACTAACATTATCAGTTGAATAAGCACACAGCTTCACAGAGCTGCTTTAAGTCCTGTTTCACACTCAGATGTATAAACCAGCTCTCTTTTTTCCCTAGTGTCCCTACAGCCCTATGATTGACTGACAGCTCTGTGACCCTCTTGTTATGTTACACCCACCTGTTAAGGTAGGACAACTGCTTTCTGTTCAGTCTGTCTGCTTTTTTCGCAGAAAAATCAAGACTAACCTTCCCTGTTGTCCTCTTGGTTCAGGTACATTCACAAGGCTGAATTTTAAAATAAGTGGAGAAAATGGAAATGTAAAATTCATTGGGCTGCACTATATGCCCCAGCCTTTTCTCTGTGTTTTGGATGAAGTTTTGACTTGTGACATCATTATAATGTAGCATATGAAATAGTCTTGACTCCAGTAATGAGAAATGTGAACTTGAGTGTGAATAGAAACATAAATGTGACTTGTACTCTTCTTTTAAAGCTACAACCTTCACTCCAATGTGATGAATATGGAGTCCTTCGAATCCTCAGAGTTTTTGAATGTTTGAGTCACCATGTAAAAAATAAACCTGCTGAATTAAATTTATTATACAGAGAACCTGGCACTAGATGCTCCATAAATGTTGCTCTCGGATATGATGACTATAATTTATCAAAACAGAAGGAAAACAACAAGATATAACAAAATCCAGGGAATAGCAAATCATTCATGACATTAAAATGACAAAAATCAAAGCTGGATAAATACTGCGAGAGTATTAGTAGAATTAGGTTGGTGGGAAAAGACCAAAACAATTAGCTAAAAGACACTTAAAAGCTCCATTCAGCTGAGGTGAAATGCAGAGCTGAATGACAACAATTCTCCAATACAATATTGATCCATTGCTGATATACAAATATTGATTCCTGGAGCTTCGGTGAGAGGACCCTGTTTGTATATGTTGGTCAGCTTGTATTATTGAGGATTAATGTGAATTACTAAGGACTGAAATTCACCTCAGGCACCACACTGGACCTAGAAATATTTTAGGACAAGGACACAGTAGCCTTGTAGCATGCCAATTTGTTGGAGTTAGTCTGTCCTCTCTAATTATGTGACACAAGAAACACACTGATTAACCCATTCAAAGACAACGTTTGTTTTCTAAAGAAAAAGAAGAAATTCAAACAAACAACATGCAATAAGTACAGATGTGACAGGAGAAGGCCAGCTGGTTTAACAGCCCCTAGATAAAAAAAAAAGGAATAAATGAAGAAGAGAAAAATACAGAGTGAATGTGAACAGACTTGAAGGCCAAAAGCCTCAAAAGCACAGTGAGTTGAAAAAAAGTAGGAATAACATCTAAATAAAAACAAAAAGGGCTGGACTAACGTAGCAAAACCTTTCCTTCAAAACAAATAAATAAATAAAAGAAGAAACTGAAAAATAAACAAAAATCTGTTGAGCAGGTCAGATGCATTGGACTCTTTGAAAAAAGGACTTTCATTCTGAAACATTGCAATTTAAGGAATTTAGCTTTTCGTGATTCCTATTCAATTGCTTGTAAGAGAGCAGCAAGTTATTTAGCAGATATTTCCGCACATCCACATACAAAAAAAAACACTTTTGTTTGTTTATGCTGTACAAAGACTAGTTTGTTGTTGCATACCCAAGCTTAGGACTACAGCCATTGTAAGAAGACTGCAGGTCAGAGTCAAATCTTTATTGGTCTAAAAGCTGCTGATTAAAATGACACGACAACCGAACATTTGCTTTTCAGACCTGTCAGTATTAGTACCAGTTTGACGCATGAATCATATTATATTATGGTGAAAACCTAATTATAGACTTAATTGTCTATAATTCAAGACTTCAAGTGAGTCTTGAAAGCTAATATTACACTTATTCTATATTATGTATAGTAAGTTTGCAGCTCAGATAAAAGTAACGCAACAGTTATGAATCAAATTTGTACATTTTTATTTATTCAGTAAATTCCAACAACAATAAAACATTCTGCATGGAAATGAGGAGCCAAGGAGAAGAAAGGAGAGAAGAGGAGAGGAAAGAATAGTTTCTTTTCGCAGAGAGTTGGCAAAGCTCCACGTTAACACACACACGCACACACACAGTCAAAGTTTGGTGTCTGTGTGTAAGAGATATGCATGTTCATATTCAGTCTGAAGGTCGCAGCTATGGTAGGGAAAATGCTCTGTGTGTGTGCGTGTGATAGAAAGTGTGTGTATGTTTATATATGAGAAAAGACAGAAAGGCAGAGAGAGTCCGTGTGCATTATTTCACTCATGCATACTCAGGTCTGAGGTATGCAACCTGGTGTGGGAGTGTGTAAACACACATGCGCACAAATATGCACTCTTGCATACTCAGAGCACTTTCTCAACTGACATACAATTATTTAGAAACATACTTGAAGCCTGTTTTTCAGCTCGTCATTCACCACAGTATAACACTGTGGGCACTGTGCTCACTGGCAGGGACCAGATGTTGCCAAGTTGTCAAAGGAAACTCGAAAAGATTCTGATGAAGCCGCAGATTACCCGTACATTCATTTCCCTTTAAAGAAAAATATTTGAAAAGCAATTTTGTGATATCTGGAGGAAGATCACGGCTTGGTCTGTCAACTCCACTGCCTGTCATTCTGTGAACTTATCTGTAAATCAAAGATAAAGCCAACAGCTATTCATTGTCTTCTGTGCAGGAAACATTTTCCCACAGTGATCAAAACTTTGTTCCACAAAACAAGACAAAGTCGTGCTGTTTAAATTTGTGTAAATGTGTGTTTTTAACTAATGCTTTTCCTCAAACTTCTTAATAGAGCTGCATTCAACACAAATTGTATGGCCTTTTATTAAGGGTGGGCAACATGATGATATTAGATCTTCACCGTTCAGTAACCTGCAAAATAGTCAAAAACCAATAGTTAAAATCAATGTAAAAAAAAATTGTGATAAAATTGTGATTTTTCTGTTAAAAAATCGTGATATGATATGATATTTTTGCTATATTGCCCACCCCTACCTTTTATGCTTGGTTTGCTGCACTGCTGATGGGTGAAGAGGGTAAGAGGAATGATTCGAACAACACAAACAGGCAGGATGTTTTTCACCAACTGGTAGATGGTCAGGTACTGAAATGCATCCAATAAGCCTCTTCACATTATCGAGGCCCTGGAGTTTATTTTATCCTTCAACATTTATATTCTGTGCCTCCCTGCCAATGTACTGTATGTGTGTATGCTTACAGAAACTCTGTTACGTGGCCAAGAACGTTTAAATTTAACTCAGAACATATAGTCCTTGTTACACAAAAGTTGCTTTCTGAGTCTTCTGATAGTGTCTTATTTGCACTTTTTTTCAAACTTGCATTGTTGCCGTATAAAATGCTCTGACTCCTTAATAACAGCTTTGATGACTTAGGCATTTCACACGTACTAAACCCATCTATGCAAGCCCCTCTGCTCAGCCTTGAGAGGAAATGGTCAGCCCACACCATTTTTTTCCTCTCACATTGCTCACTGTGCTCAGATCCAGCCAAAGGCACAGACACACAGTTGGTTTTGTTTTTGTTTTTGTTTCAGCAACTGGATTTGCTAAAAAGCTGTGACCCTGCTTTCTAGTGATAATCTTCAAAATGAGTGTCCTGGTTTGCTGGTTTGTCGATGAGGAGGATTTTTCCCTGGGTTCAGACCAACACTGGCAGTTTAGGGGAGACAATACAGGAAATAAAAAGCCCTCATGAGCAGCAAATATTAGATTAAATCACTTGGTGTTACTGCTGTTAAGTGATATATGTTATTCTGTGTGGAACGAGCTCTGGCTGTCATATTCAGCTGTAAAGATTAGGAAATTTTGTGTGTGTGTGTGTGTGTCTATGTTTCTGGTCCATCTTGGCCTATAAGGCTGGCACTGCCCACTTGTCTGATCTGCTGTTACCATGACAATGCCAACCATGCCAGGCCAACACCATATGGTTGCTATGGTAACGTTCCATTTTTGCTGGCCGATGCTGCTGAGCCAGGTGTATCTGCCAGCTGGTAATGACAGGTGGATGGTGGGAGTGAGTGAGTGTGGGTGTAGGTGTGTGTGTGTGTGTATGTGTATGTGTGTTAGAAGAACAGATAAACAAAAAAGGATCCGCCAGGATTGATGTCTCGGAGCCTCCATCATTTGTAAAAAACCCTGCACTTTAACCCTCACTGTGAAGCCATCACATGACTCTGAACCATACAGAAAGACCTTTAATTTGCTGTTGGTAGGTTTTTTTATCGCTACATTAACAGGTGTTAACCAGCATCGCCAAGCGCTTCAGCCTGAGCAGTGCTGCTTCCTCAGAGGCAACTGGGCACAGAATTTGGGTCGTGATAAGACAGTCTGGCTGGGCTGCAGCTAGCTGGTTAGCATGCTAACTTCAATAAAGGAAACATTTGTGATGCACTGAGTCTGTTCTTGATGAGTTTGATCCTGAACTTGCAGCATTTCTTCTATACTACTAAGTAAACAGCTGTTAATGCTAACGCTAGCTACATAGCAATAGCCAAACTTACAAGTATAGTTTCTTTAGCGGCACTGACAAGCTAAGCTAACAGTTAGCTATCACACACTACTGGCTGACTATTGGCTGTACATCAAAACAGAGCATTTAGAGTTACTCACCACAACAACCCTAACACTATGTATTTCTTTGGCCAGACAAATGTGTTGAATGTATTTCCTTAAAAAAAAATCCTTTAAAAATATTTTAGCTTCTGTGAGCAGATTGCTGTGTTTCTTGCCCCTCCACCTGTCAATCAGTGGAAAAGCATGAAAAGGACTTCCAGGAAACCCAGAGCTGCTCAATAGTAACTATAGGGAAACAATACTACAGTGAAACAGTGAACAATGAAATTAAATCATTAAAAGTAATTGCTAAAAATTGAGAACCTGGTTCTGTCACATGTCACATGTCTGTCACAGCTTTTCCAACAGGGTTTTAATTGGTGAGCACTGTATGTTGTCTGCATGTTGAACAGACTACAATATATAGTCAAACAGATATATTGTACAGTTCCCTCTGCAGGCCTTTGTCACCTTGGTCTAAAAAAAAAAAACCCAGGGAAAACGATCATGAAATATATTCATGAAATATATTTGCCTATAGGAGCATCAAACATCCACCACCACATCAAACTCATAATTCTTATAATGGTGAGTTTTACAGTAGTTAATACATTTTTATTTATCAAATCTTAGATCCTAGAAAATGTCTAAAATAACAGTCTGTAAAAATAACATTTTACATTTTCAATACTTCCTCCACTTTAAAAAAAAATATCATGACTTAATCTCAAAGTCTCTTTTTTTCTTAACTGTGGCTCTATGATGATTGAACGTTATTCAGTTATTCAATTCCATTTTCAATCTCTGGCAGAAGAGTGTTACATTGTGCAGCATTGTTACTGTAGATCAACACTTTTATACTGGATGATGCAACGCCCCCAGGGTTATGTGGTGTGTATAAAGAATGGGTAAGTCCCAAATTTGGGTTCATAAGGTTTATAATTGACATTCACAGCAGGAGACAAAGGACAGCGAAGATGAAATATTACATTGAGCTTAGGAACCTGTGTAAGAGTTTGCTCTTGCCAGAGGAGAGATGTGTGTGTGTGTGTGTGTGTGTCCCTTTTCCCTGTTGTGATGTGTGTGTGTGTGCTTGCTTACATGTACACTATAAGCATCTGTGTTGTTGGTGTGTGCGCCTTTGCCCATGGAGAGGAGAGGAGGTAAATTCATATCAGAGTGTTTTTGCTACAGGCATGGTAATTATGGCAGTTTTAATAACTATGCTTTATAATCATTTAGCACTGATGATGCACGCACGCACACACACATAAACACACACGCGTACACATCTCTTGAGGCACTAATGAATTTAGATGTGATAGGCAGTGAAGCTGAACTTAAGGGAGCGGGGCAGAGAGAGAGAGAGAGAGAGAGAGAGAGAGAGATAGATGGATAAAGAGCGAAGAAGGCCAAGAGAAAGCAAGATGGGTAAACTTTGCTTTCAGTGTAACAAAAGAAAAAGCATTTATGCATGAAAATGTTGCACTGCATCAATCATTTTTCACCTGCGTGTCTGCAGAAAAAACAATCCACCACTAAGTGTTAGCTGACTCTGATACCATGGGAATGTAAAGGCAAAAAAAAAAAAATCCAAATACTGACAAATAACTATGGTGAAGTGAAGTGTGAGGCTACAAAGTTATTGCTAAGAATAGTGGTATTTATTTGTACTTAACAGATTCAGGCCAAAATACATCACATGTCTGGCAAATTCAAGTCTTTATTAATGGTTATGCTGCCTAATCACTTATCCAGTGGTTTCCCAACCCCACCCCCACCCCCACAGCATTTCTCCTATCTTTGAGAGGTTTGCAATCGGATGCTGCTTCATTTTTAGGACGTCGCCAGCCAAAAAGGTTGAGAATCTAGTTCTCTGTTTACGAGATTGATTGCATGAAGACAGATGTGGTTCAAAAATGAAAACCAATCATCATACATGCATGATACTGTTAGGTGCAGGTTTACAAGTCAGATGTGACCACAGTAACGGTGGCCTGTTTGCGTCCTCCCTCTTCTCAGCTTATTAGTCTACCACTGGTGTTTTCTCTTTCTCTATTGTGTTCAGTTCAAGAGAAGCTTTTTAAATAAGTAAACCCTCCTCCTCCCCTCCTCTCTTCTCTCCTCCCCTCCCCTCCCCTCTCCTCCTCTCGCTTCTCATAGATTTAGACAGGTACTGAGTGTGGCAGGGCTGAGTGAATTGGTTGCTGAGATGGGTCATTAGCTTTTTGCCCTCGCCATCGATCTGAGGCAGAAGAGATTGGGGGAAGAAGGAGAAAGAGAGCGACAGACGGAGAGAGAGGGAGACAGGAGCGTGGTTGCGCCTTTAAATTGAGACAATTGGGGGGAGAATCAAACACTGAACGGAGTGACCGCAACAGGATCGGCCAGGTTAAATGGATTAAACTGTCTAAAATACTTTGTTTTAACTTAATCTCACGAGTCCAGTAAACAGGTCTGATAAGGAGGCCATTTTGGGGCCCGACGTGTATATGGCAAAGTATTAGGGTGTGTTAGTAAACAAAAAAAATAGCATGAGTGAAATCAGTAAAACCAGCAAATATAATTATTTTAGTCGCAGTTATCCAGATAATCTAATGAGCAGAATTAATGAAGTAATTCTAAAGTGGAAGGAGTTTGAATCTCACTTTAATTAATTTGTGGGATTCTCATAATTTTCCTGCCAATGCGTTCATGTAAAACTATTCACAGTGTGTCAGGCTGAGGCACTTCAAAGTTCGGGCATGGATGATTCCCCTCATCCTTCTTCTATCCCTCTCTTCATCCCTTCAATTTGGTCTTCTTCTCCCACAGCTTCTGCATCTCTGATGAGTTCATTCCTCCATGCATCCCCTTCCCTGCATCCTCTCTCTCCGCCCCTCCACCTGTCCTCCTTCCATTCATCCATTTTCTATCCTTTCCTTTGCCAGCACCATGTAATTATCATGAAAGATGTGCTGCGTTTGTGTTTCTCTTCTTTTCACTATTTTTGCATGCAAGCCCCACCATTTCATTTAGTAGTGTAGGTGGAGACTCCTTGGATTCGACTGTATACGTAAAAACACTCTGCTCATCCCTTCCACCATCGTTACAATCTAAACGAGCTGTGACATTACCGCCCTGCCGTTCTAACGGACTGTGACATCACTGCGGTTGTGTTTATTGATTAAAATGCTGGCAGCCTTCAGGAAGTTGAAATAAGATCCCAATCCAATCACAGCTCTACTTAATGGCATTAGTAGCTGCCATTGGCTGGCTGGTTGCTCGGTAACCTGATTAGCACTAAAGCAGTTTGATGTTAATGAGATTTGCTCTTATTGGTGTCTGATCAAATCACATCAGGGATGCAGCTGCATACTTATACTTGCAAATACACACATGGTTACCTTAAAGAATGCAAGAAGAGGCACAGACACGCACCCATATACTGTATTCATACGCCACAGGTATTGAGGTCCACATTAACTAAAGTGCATACATACATACACATATTCAAGATGATTTCACAACCTTAAAACAAGCTAAAAAAAACCATCAGACCGCGTCGGAAAAACAGCAGGAATGGAGGTACAAAAAGGAAAGAGGTGAGGAGGAAGGGAGCGAGCGAAATAGAAAACTGATTGATGAGTAGAACTTCTTGGTTTTGACCCAAAGATGAGTCACAGGATGTTTACAATCTGTGCCCAAAATGATTGTGTTAAAGCTGCTGATTTTGAGGCACAACAACAAACTGGAGCAGGGAGATAGAAGGAGAGAGATTTAGAGCTCACCAGAATCCAGTTTTGCAGTAACGGCGACAACATCAATCTCCAGCGAAAAACTCCATCAATCCGCTGGAATTGATCCACTCAGAGAGGCAAAGCTAAGAGGTAAAACACCCCAGCGGGGTACACAGTCATCCTGCCACTGAGATTCCCTTCCAAGCCACGTAGGCCTGTTTGTACATCACCAGTTTACCACACTCAAACGTCTGCTTTGAATTTTTGTCAGGGGGTTACACTGTCAAATAAGTCTGGCTCTACCTACTTATCTCCTGCATGTGTCGTTCTCACCGTTAGCTGTACACACACCTCTGTAGTATCACCAATAAAATTATAATACATATTAAATCATGAATCTTGTGAGAGAGCATTTGACTAATATGTTCCAAGATAGCATTTATGCCATGTGACAAAATTACCGGGTAAGACTTTGGTCGACAAAATGATATCACTCATACAGGCCAAGTGCTGCCAAATGCAACACTATGACCATTAAGTATTGGTTTTGACGACTGGCTTGGCAAACGGAGCGCAACTCACAGCAACCTGCCAACTGGCAGATTATGAATATTCATGAAATACTTAATGTCCACAATGAATTAGCAAAGTTTCACTTACAACTTACAATCCTTTTCACTTTTTTTTTTTTTTTTTTTTGGGAGGCCTT
>OMNW01013417.1:21716-39021 GCA_900303245.1 Selene dorsalis | reverse complement strand
AAAAAAAAAAAAAGCTGTTCTGTGAATTTCTGGAGGAACTCAGACATTTCAACAGCTTCTTTCACAATATACACGATTAAAAAAAAAAAAAAAAGGAAACAAAGGAAATACAGAGAACAGAAAGTACAGTCACCTCTGACCTAAAGACAGTTTTGATGTAGCACTGTCTTTGTACTGCCTTCATTCGCCATATTAGTGGTGTGGTTCAGAGGATGATCAAGGTATTCAAGGGAAAATCTTGTACAGACACTCATAACTCCCAAACCATCAATGTAATGATGTAGATGATCATTGTGCTACCACGCTGACATTATCATGTAGCTCAAAGCACAACTGTAGAGTGCAGGCTGACAGAGCAGCAAACATGGCTGATTATGCTTGTCAACATGTGAGTGGCTGAGGCTCACCTGGCTGTGGGCTGGGAGGAGGAGGCTAGTGACGCTGCAGCCAACAGTCACCATCGTGCTGTTGATTTCCTCAGTGACATCACAGCTGACGGCATTGTCTACCTGCACACGGATCAAAGCAACAAGACGTTTACAGGACAGGATGATATGTATAGATTCAGTTACATTTAATTATGTCATATGAGACTTGTGCTCGAAATCCTGAGGATCATTTTGTTCAACTCACATTCTGCAGTATTTTGATGTAGTGGACGTTTTTTGGGAACTGCAGCGTCAGGCGCGGCAAGAAGGCGTCGTCTCCAGAATTCAGCAGTGAGGTTTTCAACGTGATTGTCTGTCCAGAACCGAGAGCGAAGTACTCCTGCTGACTGAGAAGAGGAAACAACATCAGTAGTGCTCCAACCACAGCCAATATCAAAATATAGCTGTGGATTTAAGCACGTACTAGTATAGATACTGATGAGTACTCTGAGATATTGTTATGGGATAAAAAAAGAAAAGAAAAATGATATAATTCTCATCTCTGTATGTTCAACATTAGGCTGCATGGTTAGCTTGGCATAAAGTCTAAAAACTCATGAGTTAACAGATGAACCAGGACATGAAAGTGAAATTTAAAAAATAAATATAAATCTACAGGTTTGTGAAGGGTGAAACAGCTGTTTCCTAAGCTAGGCTAACCACATCCTCTGCACGAGGAACACAGACATGAGTGGTATCGGTCTTCTCATCTCATTCTGGCAAAGAAAACTGAATAAGCATGTTTTTGCAAAACAGTGTCAAACAGTTGCTCTAATTGATATTGTGATATATATGTTTTTTTAAGGCATTTTTGCCTTAATTTGATAGCATAGTTGAGAGACACAGGAAATGCAGGATGTGAACCGGGGCTGACTGCAGCAGGACTGTAGCCTCTGCATATGGGACACCTGGTCAGTGCCACACAGCAGCCCAGTATTGTGATATATTTTAATATTATGTTACTACCATATTACAGAAGAACACAATAGCAGCAGGTCCAACTAGAACCAACATAAAAGCACTGCTGCTGACAGATGTTGTTCTGGATGAATACTCCTGAATTAGCCAGGAGCTAATTAGCATCATCTGATAGAAATAACCTCCATGTTATTTTTACACTAAAACACAGTTTAAGAAAGGTCACCATCCTTATGACCTGGGTGTAACTTAACAACAATATTGCTATTGTTTCAGACAGTCCCTCTCTGACTGTTTCTTTGTGATTCACACGCAACTCAACACTCCCTACTGTGTGTGTGTGTGTGTGTGTGTGTGTGTGTGTGTGCTCTTACTGTGGCAGCACTAGTTGAGCTGACAACTGCATGTTGGTTGAACAGTTCACCAGAGAACAGGAACGAGCGAACCAAGTCTGAAAGAGAGAGTGGGGCAAGGAGCATACTAATGAAGAAGGGAGTATTCAGTGACCTTTGACCCCAGAGGGATGATTACCAGATGATTAACATTTTCCTCATGACTAACTCCAGCTGTAAATTCCGACATGTTAACTTGCTCTACCCTGTTTTCATGAGCCAGTGGGACATGGTGTGGACACAGGGTGAGTGGACTGATGTGACTGGTTAATGTGTTGCAGCTGTAAACACATCTGGAATAGCAGGAAGTCATCATGAGTGTCTGTGGTGGAGCTGATATCAGATTAGCTGCTTCCTTCCCTTTATCACAGATTGGCTTGATGATGGACAGACAGGTTTCACAACGAAGCTGCTCTAACACAAAAACTGACAGATATTATCACTTGTGTTTGTATATATTTAAAAAAAATAAATTAATGCAAAAAAGTTAACTCTAGTGACAAGACACTTTCCTTTCACTGGTTCTTCACTGATGTATGCAGAGGGAAAGCAGACTTGGGAGTGTCTCTATCTATACCATCACAAATCACCAGTCATGTTGAGCCCATTTGCCAGTGCGTTCCAAGCCAGTGTTTAGCTGTATTCACTTAAAAATATTGGCATTGATAATACGTCCATGTGGTTCATCTAGAAAATTATCTGTGACAGAGGTTTTAGAGTTGTTGAAAGAGTCGGTACCTGGTTAGTGATGACGTTCTGGTGTCCTGCTCTCTGCTGCAGAATGGGTTTTAATGGAGGGAAGGATTTGGGAGAGGCTCTGTGTGATTTTGTTTCTTTAAGACCATAGGAAACCTCAAACTGGACTGGGGTAAAAATGTCCCTCACGTCTTTCTGTAGGAGGAAGAAGAAGGTATATATTGTTATCTGACCTGTATCAAATGTATTTTGTTGTTGTATGTTTTTTTTTTGTTTTTTTTGGACGTGTGTTACCCTTTGATAAGCCACGTGTGTCGTACAAGTGAGATGGCCTGGTCGTGCTCTCACACGCCCCTTTGTGCTATTGGACGACCCGTTACCATGGAAGTAGAAGCGATGAGGGAAGGATGGTTTATGGAGAAGGTCAGAGGTCAAATTATATTGAAGCTCTGAAACAGAGAAAAAAAATGTAAATATCAGAGGGAAAATCAAGCACTTTTATATAAAACATAACTGACCATTGAGTTTCAGGTCAATTGGGTGCGACCTTTACTGTTAAAACATAAGCAGGTTAGATGTAAGATCAGTCTCATACTCAACAGTTGACTGTACCTATAGCTCCTGTGTACCGTCTGGACTTGACACTGAAGCAGACAGTGACGTTGAGGCAGACAGTTGGAGTCTTGTGCTCTTCACACAGTGCCAGTCGCTGGTCAATCTGCTCAGGTAGAGACAGAGAGGCCTTCACCTGAATCACTGGACGTGTCCTACGGTGAACAAGACACGTTAAAATAAGTTACTACAGCATCATGACCGGACTGAAGGTAAAGTACGCCTCGAACATTTCTACGTTTTAAGCTTCAGCGTCATTTTACCTAAGAACCACGGCCGAGTCGGAGAGGAATGCACCAACTGCCACATCTGTAGAGAGAGAGACAATTTCACCTGGTTTAAAAACAGCTCTCGTGTGCAGAGATACACAATATGGGCACAGAAAGTAACTGTGGGAGAGACGGTTACCCTGATAGCCATTATCGTCAATGTCAACTCCAGAGCTCAGGGACTGGCCAAACATCCTCAGTTTATGACCCAAGGTGGATCCAGTAATTCTCTGAAAACACATGTACACGATGTTGGAAAAAACAGAACCACTGGTGGAAGATATTCAAGAGCACTGAATCAAGAAATCACAGTTATACATCCCAACTATGTTGATAACAGATTCATTATTTAGTAATTTGCATAAATACCAAGCATTTCATAGGTTTGTTGCTTTTCTTTGTCAAAAATTAGAACTGAATGAAAGAAACAAAATAAAACAGCTTGAATCTTAAAATGTTGTTATTTTCATTCTTAGTGGACTTAGTAGTAGCCTTGTATTACTCATGTTACTGTCATGTACATGTCTTCCGTGTCAGTGTTAGTGTTTGTACCTGAGATGGAGTTGGTGAGATGCCTTCCTTCCTGCCATTATAGATGTAGACAGCTCCTTTTAGGTCATCTTCCTGTGGTGCACCAATCGCCACATCTACAAACACAGAGGCAGATTACTGTATCAGTGAGGACTCCTGAGCAACCCATCGACCTGACCTCAACCTTTAACATACTGTCGTCCTTCCTTCCTATAAGCACATAGCCCCTTTTAAATATGCTACTTCATTTTTTTTTTACTTTGATTCATGACCATATCTAAGAATCAGGGTATATGATATGTTTATTAGTGAACTTTGGTGGCCTTGATAGGAGATTACCTTTGGAAAGAGCTGGCCTGGCTGTTTACATTTGCAGTCTTTATGATGAATTAAGATAATCATCTCGTGGCTGTTTTGTGGTTTGCATACAGACATCAAAGTGTTATCAATCTTCTCATCTAACTTGCACCAAGAACGCAAATAAGCATGCTTCCAGAAATGCTGCTCATTTCTTTCTACTAATGCGCTTCTTTACTTTTCAAGACCTGCAAGCAGCTTTGTTTTGTACTTTAACACAGTCACACTAATGTTAGGGTTCAATATTTACCATTGTCATCATCTTACTTCAGCATGTTAGTACGTTATCAAACTTGTGAATTAACACCAAAAATAAAATGCATCTAAACCTGAGTGTAATTAGTTTCGCATGTATTTTACATCTAAGGACAAATTTAGCCTGAAGAATAGAGTGCTGTGAAAGTCTAAAGCCCTGATGATTTAGAGACAACATGCTCTTAAAACTGTGTCTCCACCCTGTTTGAAAATGTTCAGCAGGAAGAAAGTGCTCAGGATAAGTACATCAACATGAGAAAACACCAGGAAAACACTGGCATTGTCCTTTAATATTTAACCTAAGGTCTTTGAAGATGTGAAGGTCTGAAAGTACTTTTTTTTTTTCAAAGGGGCGAGCTACTGGAACATACGCACACACACATACACACAGCCCTTTATCTAGCTGTGGCAGATTAGAGGGTAGGTTCAGGGTTCAGTTAAACAGCGACAAGAGTTTGTCATTACAGCTTTAATGAACTTAATAACACCCTCCACCCTCCACCCCTCACATCACACACACAAACTGAGGGGTCTCTTTGTGTAAGAGCATCGGCTAGTCACAGCAACTTGTTTATCATAAAGTGGCAGTTACTGCTGGTCTTGAGTGGGTTGTACTGCGTGGGTATGTGTTTTCAGTTGTTCAGCACAGTAGCGGTCACGCACGTCTTATGGGAGTTTTGGTATTATTCATGTTTTCTATGGTACTAACAGAGGTAATGATCAGTTAGCTGTAGCAACAGCAGGCAAGTGGTACTGGCAGTAGTTACAGGTTATTAGTTACACTGTGTATATGTGAAACGCTTCCACTAAACTAAAACCTGATGGGGTCAGGCTGTGCAGGTGTAATTGCTACCGTGGTAACCGTCATCATCCAGGTCTCCCAGGTCAGCAATGGTCTCTCCAAACCGGGCAGCATAGGCGTCGCTGCCACTCAGCTGAAACCCCGCCTCCAACATCCTCGCCTGAGACAGCACCAAGTGTGTGAGAAAGCACCAGAGGACATGTTGACAAAGCACATGTGGGAATAATTACAGATGTAAGTGGCTTTAATGGCAGCTGTACAGTCTATTCAGCTGCTTTGGTTTCACAGCCATGGTGCTGCTGACTCACTGACAGTTATTGCGACATCTCAAGTTGAAACTTCGGCAAAGGCCTAGTCAAAACTGCAAATTAATTCTGAGCAGGGTTTAAGTGTTGTCAGTGTATTGTGCAAACTTAATTTTGTATTTCTCCCAGTGTGCTTGCACAGACTCACCTGGCCCTGGTTGATGTACACATGAACTCGTCCCTCTTCCCTGGTAACGCCTGTTGTCATAGGGGCACCCACCAATAGATCTGACAGACCATCGGCATTCAGATCCACCGCGCACAGACTGGAGCCAAAGTAAGATCCCAGCTACACACAGACACAGACACACACACACACATTAAGTGCTAAGTAGTCCACTGTTTTGAATGGAGGATAAAAATGCCATGTGGCTTCTTACCTCTTTTCCAGAGACTTCAGAGACGACATGCAACAACTTTTCGACTACTGTGAAGATAAAGACCTAAACAAGCACACAGATAACAATTACATAACACACGGTATCACAACAAACTCAATAACAACTTTATCACAAGTAAGAAATCTGGAAATTGCAAAAATGACTGCAAGTCAAACTGCCCTTTAAGTCCAGTTAGTAAACAGTCAGACAGGTGAACAGGTCTTACCTTGCCCCTCTGGTTGTATTGCGGAGCACCACCCACCACCTCCATAGTCTCAGCACTCAGGAAGTGACCAGCTCCAACAGAGTAACCTGATCAACAGAAAGCTGCATAGTCAGACATCTGCAGTGTATTTAATCATGACCATAGGTTCCCACGAAAAACAGGGTTTGCCAGTTTTATATTTAAGAATAAATGTATGAATAAACAAACAAGATTTAACACAGTAACTACTGAGCTTTAGAGCTCCAGGAAGGTGAAGTGTCACCCTTCATCACAGCCAAGCTAACCTGCTGCTAACAGTAGCTTTGCATTTACTGCACAAACACAAAATCATCGTGAATCATCGTGTCTTTTTAAAAATGTGCATGATGATGGCTGCACAGTATGAGACCACTGTTTGTTTCAGTACATCAAACTGGAAATTGCAGAAGTGTGGTTTACTTGGTTTGTTACTAGGGTTAGGGGTTTGACCTGAGGCAGATATGGTTAAGTTAAGTTTCCAAGAAAGTAAGGTTGTGTGGTTATGATGGAAAGTAGCACAACACAACCACAGCTAGTTTGTGATTGCACGCATGCACATGAACACACACGCAGCTTGAGGTGTTTTTTGACGTGCAGTCAAATGTTTTCTTTCAGCAGAGCCAGAAAGTCTCAAACGCGTTGAGCTTGAGAACATCACACCTCTGCTCAGTTTCCTGCTGACTATAACAAACACTGAGAAGCTGATCAGTTTATAGGCAAGGTTTCTGCTCTGTGTATAAGCAGTAGAAAATGGATGGCTGAATTAATTTATTAAGAATAATTTATTCATTTTAGCTTTAGATACAGCTCAGCTGCAGCTGTTTCTAAAAAATACTTCCCATAAAGCCAGAGATTCGATTGAAACTGAGACAGGTGACTCATGCACAGTGTGAAAAAAAACATATTCTTTCTGTTCTCATATCCATCCTTTCCTCGCACCATGACTCAACTCTGGAGATATAGTGATACACTTCATACATGACGGTTCTGGTTCAAAATAGGGTCAAGTGAAGGGGGAAAACCAGTGTTACTACGGTTTGTTGAACTGTATCAAAACCTGATTGTACAGGGTTCAGGAGTCTTTTGGCTGCTCACAGCCCAGTACACAATCACTGTGGTTAAATGCCTGACAGTGTTATAAACCACTGCAACAACCTGAAGAAATCCCACCATCCATCACCGTCATCCAGTTGAAACAACAGTGCCAGAGGTAGCATTTTTTATATATAGGTTTTGGCTGCATATTGGTGATGGTTAACTACACAGTATTTGCAGTACCAAGATACACTGTAGGTACAGTAGACAAAAGGACAAATACAGTAGTATATTGGTAGTAGAAATAGTAGGTGTCTCATCTACCAAGGTAGCTTCCGAAGTTGACTGATCCGCTCTCATCCTCCATGTACACTGACATCATGTTTTTGGATGGATCGAAAACCACAATTGAGCCCATCCAGTATGACGTCCCCGGGGCCCCCATGATCATCAGGTCCTGAGAGACAAAGGCAGATTTCAGAGTCTCCATCACATAATGAGCCCCACGTCTCTACTTAAGCTTTATGATATATACACTGTGACATTATGTCCACATGTCACAAACTCTGTTTTTGTCACATGTTGCTTAAGTCTAGACACAGGAAACTGACAGGTCTTGTTCTCTTTTCTACAATGGTCAGAATGAATTTCTACATCTTGTTTTGACAACATTAGGAGGAACAGGGAAAGTGCACGTGGCTTATGAAGGCTCCAACTGTTAAAAACATAATACACGTCTGGAGTTATTAATAAGACAGCAGTGACAATATAAACAGGAACCAAGACAGGCTTTTAAAGATGTTTGTTGCTTTTGTGTAACTGACCTGTGTCTGGAAATTGGAAATACCAGCCTGACAAGACCCGTAATCCTCACCGAACTTCCGCTGGTGGTCTGCAACAGGCAGACAGACATGTTGAGAGGTGAAGGTGAACAAACAAATACGAAGATAAACCCAAAATGATTTCCTCAGCTGCTAGTTTCCCACAGATGTCAGAAAAGTGAGGACTATTTTTGCAGTCTCAAGGGACTAAATAGTAACAGTAAGTTATAATTTAATATTTTTATAATAATAACAGTGAATCATATGACAATGTTGAGGGGATTTCCTAATGTGAAGTAGTTGGCTCATGGTGATGAAGCAACAGAGAGCTAGCACCTGAAGCTGCGGCTGTTTACACATCCAGAGCTTCAGCGTCAACAGCAGCACGATCAACACACTAGTTTGGGCTAAGTGAGCAATGGTATGTTACATTAAATTACATTTATTGTACAGACTCCTCTCATGTGTGTGTGTGTGTGTGTGTGTACCTGCATAACAGGGGATTAGGGGTTGGCCATAACTCAGGTCGTTGCCATAGCGATAACAGATTCCCACAGGCAGTTTGTGGTTCTGACTGTCCTTCTTTGAGTAAAAGACGTTCTTCCAGCGGTGTGCACATGCCTTGTATACACACACACACACACACACACACACACACACACAAACAACATGTGACATGAACTCATTACTGTCAATAACACAATCACAAGTTAGCAGCAGACTGTTGTTGTTCCCATGACACAGACTCTCTGTTTGTGAGTGTGTGTGTTGAACATCCGCCCTGTTGTCTATTTACTTTACCCCTGCAGTAATTTTTGACTCACTGAGTATTAGAGACAATTACAATGAGGAGGCATTTGGAGCTGCAGACAATGTTGCACAATCACTAAATTAAGAGTGCCTACCCCTCAGAGATGGAAATCTTAAACATCTCTGGCTTTGCCTTTAGAGTTGTTTCAAATAAGTTCTCTGTTATACAAAGGAAAGCTTCAATAATCACTTCATCACACATGGCGGGACCAGTATGAATGGTGCTAAAAATATGCAATGTCACTGCAGGAGAACAGTGACTTGGAACATATTAATATAGAGGAAGAACACATCTCAGTTCTCTCACAGGTTATTTTCGTCTTTGCCTTATTTATAAATTCACATTACAGATTCATTGTTGTTTTTTGGGCACATTAGTAGAAACTGCACAGACACCTACAGCTTCTGGTATTGTCTTTTTCTATGGTTGACTGGCAGTTAAGGACTGGTACTGATGTTATGCTGCTCTACTGATGGAGAACATCATAACCCTGTATGAGGTTAACAGGTCTGTGTTTCTATAAAATTCATGACCTACTGAGGTACCAACACGTCTCATACATAGCACTGTGATTCCTGCTGTATAGAAAAATGGGTGCTAGATAACATTAGCCCTCTGTTTTTCGTGGTAAATTGTCACAGTTAACCTCAAGACCTCAGACATTAAGTCACAGGAAACTATGAACTACACTTGTAGTTACTGTAAATAAGTGCAATAAAACTTAGTAAAACAAGTAAACCGCCCAAAACACACCCCTGCGTATCCTCATTAAAACAAAAATAAGGAAGCACTTCTTGACAGTGATGTGACACAGACTAGTTGAATGTCAATGTCAACAAAATGAAAATAGAGCAGGATGAATTCCCCAAAAAGCCGCACTGACCTTTGACCACCAGGTCAGGTCGTCCTAGAGTCCAAGTGAATGTTTGTGCCAAGAGCAAATTCCTTTATGGTCTAACTGAGATATCAAGCTCAGGAGAATGGGGACAGATGGACCAATGACCAACCCGAAAAGATAATTCCTCTGTCTGTCTGTCACACTTTTATCCTTTTAGAGGTCTGTGTGTGTGTGTGTGTGTGTGTGTGTGTGTGTGTGTGTGTGTGTGTGTGTGTGTGTGTGTGTGTGTGTGTGTGTCTGTCTTACCATGACACCTCCTTGGTCTCCAGGTTGCCTGGACAGACTGACTCCCAGCCACTGGTGATCACTCTCTGCTTCACATGTCTTACCACAGTACGGTACATCTACGTGCACACAGAAATGATTTTAACTGTTGTTTCACAGATGCAGCTCTCACAAGTAATTCAACTGTGCTTTACTGTCTATGTCCACACCTGACCAGACAGCTTCCATGGATACATCTCATTAGCAAGGTGAAACTTTGGATTTGAAAATATCAGCACGTCAGAGCACTGACTGAACTACGTTGTGGTCAGACCAACAACGACACCATTTCCAAAGAACTCAAAAGGATTTGCGCTTTACAATCCCCTAAGATCATGAAAAGATGAAGTATTTCAGCAAGAGTCAATTTATCCTCCATCTTTAGGACTGCGTGGTAAAAAAAAATAATTTAATCAGACTTCCACCAAAGGGCTTAATGTTGTTATCCATCTGTCTAGCTATCTGCTGACCTGTGGAAGTCAGCATGTAGTCCATGTTGTCATTTTCATCACTGTGATCACCAGTGATGACAAATTATAACTGTTAGCTTAACCTTTTTTTTAGATCACCTTTAGATTCATTAAAATGAATGACAGTGAGGAGGTGGCAGGGTTTTTTGCTTCCGACAGAGGGCTTAAGTAACTTTTAACACAAACTTAGTATGTTAAAAGTGCTAAAATAAAAGGTTTAAACAACACAGGAAAGACAGCGTTTTAAACACACCAGCAGGCATCCGGTGGCAGCGCCGGGACACAGCACTGATGTTGCAGCGGTAAACCGCTCCTGGAGATTGAATCGACGGATTGGCGGTTGAGTTATCCACTGGAGCTCCGACCACCAACCTGAAAGAGAGAGAGTGTGTTAGACAGAGTGAGTTAGAGGAGATGTCTGTCTGTTCAGTGTCTGAATGGGATCTGTGTGTGAAGCCTCAAAGAGCGTCTGTCAAAAACAAAAACAGCTTATTTTGCATGCACACACATACACAGGGTTTTTAAGGTCAAAAATCATGAGGATCGACAACGACACAATAAACAACCATAATACTCTATAATCATCCCATTATGATAACATAATAATGAATATTATTGTTAAATATGTTCAACTGCCACTATTTGAGAGACCACCATGTAAACTTTAAGATGTTACATAAAACACTTTAGATATGAAGCATTTCCTGCCGTCCGAGGAAACAAGGGATGTGGTATTCATATCAAAGAATCACAAAGCTGATCATAAAAGATCCAAAAATCTATTCCTTGCGTATCAAACAGGGAGACGATCAGTCGTGGAAGAATGAGAGATCAACAGTGGATCAATCACAGATCCTTATCAGACAAAACAGAAAAGATCCACACCAGTTATGAGTTCTGTGGCGATGCAGCACCACTGAGTATCCAAACATGGAGGAGGGTGAACCGCTGAACTCCAGACTGTGGTCTTGATCCAAATTGTATCCAGCTGCAGGATAGACAAGAACCAGGACCAGAACAAGGACCAGTACAAGACTGCAGCGCCCACAGATGGTGACCGCAGACGGATACATGGTGGAGGTCAAACTGCAGGACACCAAAGAGACAACAAAAACAAAAACTGAAAACTGTAGATCCAATGGAATAACAAGAAGCATCATCAACATTTGTGACAGTCAACTGAGCTGTGTGTCAGTCCGCTTCACACAAACATGGCCAACGTTTAGTTGTTCCACCCCCTTAAATGTGAGTATTTGACAAGTTTCTCCCTGATGAGTGTCAATCAGGGTTTTAGACTGTTAGGAAAGTATTTGAAGAAATCCCCTAAAATAAGGAATTATCACAGGCATTTTCTCAACTTTAGTGAAAACTTTTAATACTCTGAAAAGTTTTGGATACTTTAACTTTCTTTCAAGCATCGGATGAAAAGACTGACACAATGCTCAAATGGTCATGCTCATTAACATGAAGCTAACACCAGCAGCCAGTTAAGTTAAGCTCAGGGTGGAAACAGTTAGCCATGTGCTATCCAAAGATAACACCAAAAAAATGTTTCAGTATTACTTTAACTATGATAAACATGTAATCGTCATTAGTTTTTTTTTTTTAATCATCAATCATCATGATTTTCTTGTGGCAATTTTTAGAATAACTTTGAGTTGATAGGTGTAATACAAAGCGAGTTATTATTATTACTGCCAGAAAGTAGAAAATCAGAGTTCAAGGATAAAGAGATTAATCTAAAAATATCTCATTATTTCATATTTGTTTGAGGTCAATGTTCTCAACATGCGTTTACATGAATCCAGATAAAATCACTCACAATGAATACTGCCCCCCATGTGTTTTAAGTAGTGAAAGTTAAGTATGAATAGGTTTACTGGATATGAAGCATTTTTACATAGTGAGAGAAAAGATTATTTATTCATCATCTGTTCATTAAACAGATTCTTTCGATTCATTATTCAGTGTTTCATCTTTTAAAATGTCTAAATTAGCATTAAATATCACCCCTTAACTTTTAACAGTACACAAACGGACGAAAACAGAAGAGCATGTTAGCTCGGAAAACTTTTCATGACTTATCATCCGACTAACTCTCTAGAGGAGCGTCGCTAGGAGGGAGTTAACGGTACCGTCGAGACAGCCGATCCAACGGTAGCTTCAGTAGGTACCGGGCAGATGTGGACACGGAACCGGGCACACTGAACCAAAAGAGTCGTAGTTTGTCTCAGAAAAAAGTCGCGTTAAATCCTCCTTCTCTTCGGTCCCGGTGTCACTTGGTCTTGAAACCTCCTGTTGCTCCCTCTCGGTCCGTTAACGGTTATGCGCGTGGACCGGCTTGTCCATCAGCAGCAGCAGCACCAACGGCAGCGCACGAGGCTCAGGGATTCTGTGACTTGACAAGTGACGCAACTTTAAAAAGAAAAAGAAAAAAGAAAAAAAGAAAAAAAAGAAAGAAAGAAAAGAGAAAACAAGGAGCAAATAAACTCGAGAGACACTCGGTAAAGACTAAACTTTCATCGAGTTTTAGATGTGGTCAACTGAGAGGAGCGCCCGGAGCACCTCCCTCCCCCCGTGAGTGAGCGTGCGTGCGTGTGGCTCTACATGTGAGTGGGAGCGCGTGTGTGTGTAACGGTGTTTCCTCCTCGACTCTTGTGACGTCCGCCTGAAACTAAGTGCGCGAAGGTGTGCACGCGACTTTGTGTGTGTGTGTGTGTGTTCGGGGTGTTTCCTCTTGAGTTATCACTTCAGTGTGAATGGAGCCTATGGCTGTAATCTGATTTCACCGTCTGCGCGAGGAGAGAAGGACAGAGACACACTCAACGACCACAGGACGCACACACCACTTCACAAACAACTACACAACAAGAGGCATCACAAATAAATAATAGGGTGTGACATAAACATCTAGGTCCTGTATTATCAAGTCTCAGCGAACTGTTTTCGTAAAATGGTGACACTTAAAACTATTGAGCATTAGTTATTCATGATTAAATTAATATGAATACAGCATTTATAACGCATTGGTACTAATTATTGTCATTTATACATAATTATAGATATTTAACTCTCGATTAATACACTCATTTATCATAAAACATCGTTCAACACACATTAGTACATGTCTAAATCTAAAAGTGCAGCACAAATGTGCTACTAAAACGTGTATTTATCATTTCTATAGACATTATCAATGATGATTATGAACCACTGACATCTTCTAAATAACTGTTTTGTACGTGATAGGGTTTATAAACCGTGGATCCATCATTTGTAAGAATGAAAATACAATTGTTAAGCACATTATAGACAAGCTTATTGATAGGAGTTAAACATTTATAACAGTGTTTATAAATTATGTACTGTAAGAGGAGGGCTTTATAAATGATGCCTTTACTTAATGCTTAATAGTGTGGAGTTATTATTAAGTGTTACCAGTTAACCAACAACTTCATTTTCCTCTTCATTTCACCCTGAGCATAGGTCAGTAAGACATCACAGTTTCACTGTATTTAATTATAAAATAATACAACTGTTACTTTGAAAAACTTCAAAGTAACAGCATGATGGTGAACCAATCATAAACAAATCAATATCTAAAGTGATTACTTGTTTAGAGGCGTTGTGCATTATAACCATAACCATCAGAGTACTACACTACCATCACTGCTGGACCATAAATTAAGTGATCATGAGGACACTTGGCGTCACAGCTGTCATGTGGTCACCTAATGCTGGTCATCTGAAGTCACACTTGTTGCAGTATAAAGTATAAACAAGGCTGTGGTCAGACCTTCGTTAGCAACACACAGAACATCAAAGACACTTTATGGAGGCCCGCAAAATAAAATAAAAACACCCGAGTCATCCAAGAGATATCTGAAGGTGAAAGCTATCACAGACCTCAGAGACGTATGAAAAACGTTTAAAAATCACTGCATTCATTACTTTTCGATCACTGGCAGTTTGAAATAATAATAGTGCATAATAAAATGTTTATATTACATTTTCATTGCAACAGATCCTCATGTTCCACGGTGTACCAAAGTGTTTGCAGGGAGGTAGTTTCAGGTACCAGTCGAATGATCTGGAAATCAAATTGATTAACTGTGTATCAGCTAATGGTGAAATGTGTTTAACATCAGCATGTAGTTACCAATGTCAGTGAGAGTCTATGATGCCATGGTGATTGTATGTATTTGTCAGTATCAGGCTGTGTTTCTGGTTGTGACACTGATCTCAGTGGGTTTACCTAATTAAATATAAAGGATACACAACAAACCTTGCGTTTAGCTGAGGGGCTCCTCTGAACCTAAAGCATGTACAGCCTCATGGCCACAAGCATGTTGACTGTCAGTTGTGTTATTTCTCCAGTTGGTTACCAAGGCAACAAAAAAACTGCTTAAAAAAGTTCAACAGACAGGAAGGCACATGGGGAAGTGAGACGATTATATAATAAAAGTGTTGAGATGAACGTGAGTGGTAGGACGTTAAAAAAAACTCCCAAAAAAACATGTATCACTTCTTTAATCAGTTAATGAACTGATCAGTCCATCTGTGATGTGTGCTCTTCATAAGAAGCGCTCTGTGAGTCAGACTGTTTACTCCCACGTTACTGGACTCAATAAACAGTGCCTTTATAAGTCGTTTGAACTGTGAAGTGATGTAAACTGAGTCCTGAAAAAAGCCAGCAAAGAACTCAAAACACCCAGCGAATTATCTCAGACATTCAATCAGTAAATAAACCGGAGACATGCAGAAAAACAACAAGGCCGATTTTTACTTTTAAAAATTCAACACTCTCGAGTGGGTTAAAAAAACACTTGTTATCTAAGGATCTCTCATTCTCAACATTGTACAGCTACTGAATCAAATACGAGCCTGATTTTATCCAAAAGTGGTAAAAAAAATAGATCCAGACAGAAAGACAGTTATGGAGCAGACAGACTGTTTGAGTAAATGCCGGACAGGAACTCTGCACTACATATACACATACACATTCGCTGGGTGTTTGTTGGTATTTCCTGTTACTGACCCTGCAGTTATTATGTTGGAATCTAACCAGCTACCGTTCCCAGACTCCCACGCACTCTGAATGTCCTTATATTGTTTTAAAAAAAAAAGACAGAAAGAAAAATACAAGAAGCAGGGACGTGTTTCCTCCTCCCAGCTGGTAACTGTCTGATATCACAACACCTGGTCGACCATTTTGTCTTTTAAATCACATCTACTGACAAGAAGAATAAATGGAGGCTGATCAGAGCTGGCCCAAGCCTTTATGGGGCCCTAAGAAGAGTTCGATGTCTGATTTGCCCCACACTGCCTTGATACCACCAATACACTTAGCTATTGTCAATGCTTGACCATCTGTACCACTTTAATGGCTGGTTTAAAGAAGCTATAATGTGCAAAACTGCAAATAAAACCAACTTATTTAAGATAAACAGTATCTGTAAATCTCAGATGATAAATCTCAGGTATGGGCATTAGGGGGAAAATGCCACAGCACTAAAAACATCAATGCGTAATATAATGACATTCCACTCAGGCTCTCTTGAGGGTCCCCTGGTGGCCATAAGGGGCAATACGCACTAGCTTAGATCGCTCATGCCTCAGGCCAGCTTTGAGCCTGTTTTATCATCACCTTCAGTTTGACATGGTGCATGTTGAGCACCGATCTCATAACAAAAAAATGTAACTACAGTTCTACAAGACACCGGCCAAAACACCAGCAAATTATAACCCAACGATAATTCAAAAGACAGTGCAAAGTCTTATTCAACAATCTTTCCTCCACCACCCAAGAGGATTTCTTTCAATAGATAATTTAGCTGTTGCTCTAATGTTAATAAGAAGCATTGAGCATTCAGTTACACTCTGTATTTTGTCGGGTAAATTGATTTATACCAAGAATTAAACAATAAGCATCCACTGAGTTTCTTGGACAAGATAGGAAACTTTCTCTGAGGCTCTGCTTTGAAATTCAATGTAATTAAATTGGCAGTAATTATTTGCATTTGTGGAAAATGGAAACGGGAGCAGAGACTACAACACTACATATTTAAGGGAGAAGTTCTGTTTTTTGCAACCTGGACCATATTTCTAGCATAAGATACGTTGTTCATTTACTCACCCAGACAATTTTGGTGTAACTCGGAGTACTTCGGACGCAATTTAGATCCATTCGAGATCCATCTATATCCATGTAATAGGAGTAATGGGGCATTGACAATGCAGCCTCTAAATAAGGTATTATCTACCACGAAACTTGTTTATTTCACCGATATTTGTGTGTTGACAGTTGGCTACACTGAATTTGCTACTGCTAATTACATGGTTCGTTTTTTCGTATTTCCAAATTGTCCAAACAAAATGACCAGTTGGACGAAGTTCAGCTTCCACAGGCAGAGCATGGAGTGAATGAGCCGTGCTGCGGTGGCGCACAGCAGTGACGTCATCGAAGTAGTTGACGTTAGTAAAAACCCCTGTAAAAAACCCTGAATGACAATAACAAGGCAACTCCAAACCGCTCCAACCTCACAGGGGAATAGTACTGGAGATTCATGACAAAATATTGGTGAAATGAATGCTGCATCATCAATGCACCATCACTCCCATTATATGGATATACGCGGATCTCGAATGGATCTAAATATCGTCCGAAGGACTCCAAGTTACAGCAAAATTGTCTGGGTGAGTAAATGAACGTATTTTATGCTAGAAATAAGGTCCAGGTTGCAAAAAACTGAACTTCTCCTTTAAATCTTCAGCCTGGTGGGCAGTTGGTTTGACACTTGGTCTTAGACTTTACTTT
>OMNW01013417.1:1716-21696 GCA_900303245.1 Selene dorsalis | reverse complement strand
GGCTACACTGAATTTGCTACTGCTAATAACATGGTTCGTTTTTTCGTATTTCCAAATTGTCCAAACAAAATGACCAGTTGGACGAAGTTCAGCTTCCACAGGCGGAGCATGGAGTGAATGAGCCGTGCTGCGGTGGCGCACAGTCCGAAGGACTCCAAGTTACAGCAAAATTGTCTGGGTGAGTAAATGAACGTATTTTATGCTAGAAATAAGGTCCAGGTTGCAAAAAACTGAACTTCTCCTTTAAATCTTCAGCCTGGTGGGCAGTTGGTTTGACACTTGGTCTTAGACTTTACTTTTGTACACTGTAATTACTCAAAAGTTAAATAACGGAGAAAAAATCCAATAAGTTGCAGGCAGCACGTTGACATACAGAAAATAGTTATGTGGATGGGACATGATATTGTTTTTTTAAGTTGGCTGGTAATATCAGAAGGAATAAGGAAGTTCCAGGAAAAGAAAAGGAGGATGCCTCATTATACAAACAAGTGGGCGAACGGTTTGTTGCTGCCATACATTTTTGTCGTTCAACTCAAATGAGGTGCTTTATCATCTGAAACATGGACTAAATATTTATAATATCTTTTTGGCAGCAGACATAAACTTTCTTGTGTTTTTAACTGGTGTACAGTAGAAAATCTGTACTATCGTTAGTCAGGAGAGCTGAGGTGTAAACTTTCCCAAATGCAATAAACAGCAGGATCGAGTTGCTAACGTGAACCACCATTTTTTTTTTTTTTTAGTAACTTGGCCCCCACATACTAATGTAGTTAGTTAATGATGTCCGCCATGGCCTTGGAAGTACTGATCAGTCACAACTGCAGTTAGTAATCTCGTTAGCTTGGCGTGCTAAATCGATTCTTTACATTTCTGCTCTTGTGTTTTTGGTTTAGGGTGATATATCACAGCTTCAAAGATCTGATCTGACATGACAATTATACTTTAGAGGAGGGGTTCGTTTCTGTTGACCTTGTAAACAAGAGGCTTTTATCAAATGCCATCACATGAGTGGTCCAATTACGATGAGTGACAAAATCTGCAGTGAGAACATGTTCGTAGTTTAGCACAACTGAGACTCTGCAAATCACAGGATGGTTCTGTCCGGGTGGCTGATGTGATGTCTTTTTAATAATAGATTACACATTTGCTCTGTTGCTGTTTGTGTGAAAGTGTATCTTTAAAAAAAACAAAAAAAACAACGAACATTACAGTTAGAGCAGTGTCAAGAGTTTTCAGAAGAGCAAATGAGGTTAGAGCCACAAACACAGCGAGTTCCCTTTAGGGCTGAGCAAAATAAATTTAATCTTTCCTACTTCCAATTATGTGAGTTTGATGCAAATCGTATTTACACTGGTGCACTCTGCCTCCAGCAAAAAGTCATGTGCTGCTTGTCTTCTCTTGTCTATTGGCCTTTTTACATGTGATTGAACTTACTGTGAACAGTTTAAATAAAATAATTACAACATTTAACACTGTTACTAACTCACGTCAGCGGTGTGGAAAAGTGTAGCTGTGCTCACTGCTGAGATCATTCAACACTGCAAACCCACACAACCCTCGACAGAGCTTTAGGGCGCGTCACATTCATTCAGACAGCAAATTCAACATCATCCTGTGGATATTACTACTGATTCCTGCTGCTTGTGAAGTTACACTAATAGTACCTGTCCCTACTACCGCTAATAGCATCACAAACTGCATGATGGGACTTCTGAGGTCACTGGAGGCCTCTGCTCAGCCAGTAATTAGGAGGTCAGAGGTCAGAGCAGACGGTACAGGAGGACAGAATGATGTGAAGCAGATAAACTCCTTCAGTGAGACAAAAGATGTGAGCTCTCCCTCTGATTTTCTCTCCCAAGGCGACATCCACACAACTACATTTTTGCTTGAAAATGTATCAGTTTCACTATGATTTCACCTCCAGTGGAGCAGTTTCAAAACGCTGCTGAGACTGTTCAAGTTAAAACACTCTGGGGGGACGTTGTAATCTGGACCAAGGAAAACAAAGACATTCTGAAATGAGGACATAGGTGCTTAGGGCCGCTCCTCGATTGGCTCTTCTCAGCCTCGAATACCCACGAAGAAGGCAATAATGACATAAAAGTGAAACTGACAATGTTGTCTTTGCTAGCAGCTGTTAATTAGTTAAAAATTAGCATTTTAGCACAAAGCTGCTTTTGTTCTTCCTCATTCACTGCATTTTTTTTTGCCATCAATGACCTGCAGGTTAGACGATCTGCTTCCTATTTGCACTGGTTCATGCGTCTTCAGTGTACATGATTACTCGGGTATGTGTCGGGTGTTTTAGTATGTAAACATTTGTCTGCATAAAGATCAGTTTTGTTTAAAAAAACAGTGCTTTAAAGTAAAAATATAATCATGTGGATGTAGCCTCAGCATTAGCCTGCAGATGTTACTCCTGACTCCTGCTGCTCTCTGAAGAGGCTTGCTGCTGCTGGTACATCAACAGTACCTGTTTGTGATAAACCAGAACAAAACAGCATTTAAAACTTATAGCACTACTGCGGTGCTCCTACTACCACTTAAACTGCACAACAGGATAACCGAGGTCACTGTTCAGCCAGAAATTAGGAGGTCAGAGGTCACAGCAGACGGTACAGGAGGACAGAACGATGTGGAGCAGATAAACTGCTTCAGTAAAAGGTGAGGCCTCTCCCTCTGAAGAACAGAGAGCAAACTGCTGCCAGGCAAGAGGAGGCCGATGAGACCAATGACCTGTAATTAGTCTCTTTCACATCCCTGGAGAGCAGCAGCCGTGGCCTCAATCATGCCGTCATCATGTGTCGATTTTATGTGTTTCTTTGAATTTGGTGGAGGAAATAGCTTCGACGCTCCCTCTGTTTTCTCTCATTTCCCTCTTTTCTCACACTCCAGAAAGTATGTCCTGAACAGAGCAGTCAAATTTTTCTCATTGTTTCAGCCCCAAGGTCCAAACTACAGCAGCAGTTTTCCCTCCCCAGAATCAGAGCTTCCCAAAACGATGACATCAGGGTGGAAGACTGTGTTACTGAGTCAAGAAGACAGCTTGTGTCTTCAACTTTTCCTGTTATAACTCATTTGAAAATGTCAGGACAGATGATCTTTTGCCGTTAATCTGCATTTATGCTGATTTCGTCAGATGGTGTGGTGACTATAAACTCATCGTTCAATACCACTCTTTCTAAGATATTGGCTATGTGTCTGTTATTAAGCATGTTCTTGCTAATTTAAAGGGGTTGAGCTAAATAATAACACTGAAGGCTGCCGATTGCCTTAAATGGAAATAGTGGTTATGAATCATGAACTTATGACTTTCCATTAAGAAAAGTTAGAGCAGTCAAATAAGTGAATACAGTAAAAAAGGAAACTGGATTCAGTAAAAAAAAAAAGAAGCACTCTAACAGTAACAGTGTGCTCCATGCCAGGAGGAAACAGTGAATCATCAGTGAAAGATCAACATTAAGTTCTCATGGGAAGAACTGCAGAGTAATTAAACCAGTAAACATCACATTAAATCCAATATCAGCAAAAGTAAAAAGAGGAAATTAACCTAAAGTTATCTTACCAGTTGCTTCATTCTGTTGTGGTCAAAGTGGCTCAAACACAAAATATTTATTTTCTGCAAATTCGTTTTAAAAAGGTAGGGGGTGTCTTATATTTAAGGACTGTACAGTTATGTGTTTATAACATTAGATATTCTTTTTTTGGTAGCTCCAGCAACAATGTGACCACAATCTGTCCAGAGTGTTGAATTGTGGGTTTTCCTGCCTTGATTTTGCTTAGATCAGCGAATGTCTTCAGGTCCATGTATAGTAAGTGTTTCTGAGTCGGTCAGTCTCCTGTTAGTCCAGTTGAACCTTCGAAGAGTTTCTGAAGGCTGCTGTATAACATGTTTTTCCAAGGATATTAAGACTACTTATTGTCTTTACTGTGGAAATGAACCAGGGAAAAAATCTGTAATCTGTCAATCAACCAAGAAGTAGAGCAAAGACGATGAGCTGGAAAAAACTGTCTGGAAAACGCTGCCGTAGACTGAGACAAGATACTTGAGCACGGATTTTATATATGGCCACATTTCATGTTTATTTTCCTTCTTCTTTCTTCCTGGAATCACAGTGAAACTTTGCCAACAAGACAAGAGTTAAAGTGATTCCCAAAAACACAGCTGGCTGTCTTACAATCATGGTTGTCCTCTGTCTGGGTCTATGCATCAGTGCAACCTGCTTCTAATGTCTGCTTAGTATTAGCAGGCATTAGTCTACTAGTCTGGGGGCAGCACCAGCAGCAGCAGCAGCAGCAGATACAAGGTGTGCTAATATCAGTCTGGTCAAATCTGGCAAAATGGGACTGACAACAGTGCAGGTGTGTGAGCTTTGTCATGTGTTCAAGTGCAGCTTGTAATTTGACAAGTCACTGAAAATATATCTGAAAACTCATCTGTTCTCCAAATGCTGTTCTTTCTTTCATTATGATTCAGCATTTTTTTTTTATTCTTTTTTCCACTGTTTTACAGTTTCACCCGAAACCCTGGCGGGTCACTGATGTGCTTCTACTGATCTGGAGGAACCACCACTTCCTCAATCCAGCAGCCTGACCGACCGACAACTGATACGTGATATGAAACTAAAAAACAGTGACTGAGGCATGTGTTCTCCAGTATTTCTCAATTTATCCTTAAAAAATTTAAGTTTAACCAGCTTTTCCTATGCAGAAGGAAATAAATAAATAAATGCTGCTGAAGCGGTTGTTTAACTTTTTTTACTTTTTTTGTATTTAATTGAAATGTTCTTGAAGCAAAGATTTCTTTAGTACGCTTGTAATTTTGCTTAAGTTTAGATTTTAATCTTATTTTATTTACTTTAGCAGTCTATAGTTATCAACTTGAGATGAGATTTGAGTTTTTTTACTTTTACTTCAGCTGTGTAGTTTTGTTTTTCCTGTTTAAATGTTTAGTTTATTTTTTAGAATAACATTGTTTTATAGACACGAAGTTAAATGTAGATTTTAAGCAGTTAAGGGGGTGTTTAGAGCACATCAATGAATTCACAAACTGTTTGAGACACAATCATTTACAAAATAAATCAGTTTAGTAAAAACTAAATAATCATTATTAAAACCAAATACATTCAACCATGAACAAAGAAAAACATTAAGCCTGTATCTGTTTTCCTTCTCTGCTGACGGAGCTCCACATGAAAGCAAACACAGATTAAAGAGTGCGCACATGTTTGTGTGTTATCTGTGGTATGCTAATAAACTGGTGATCCCTGCTGTGTTCACATCAATTGATCACAGATCTTTCTGATCAGATCCAGATAGAAGTCTTTGATGTCAGAGTATGCATGTGGGTGCGTGTGTGTGTGGAGGAGAAGGCGGCTGTATGAGGTCAACAGGAGGCAGGGAGGCAGTGGGCGGGGCTGCTGACATTACTGAAGATGGGAGGAAATGACTGTTTATTCCTCTGCGCACATGTGCCCCCAAACACACACACACACACACACTGAACTACTGACCATATCTGATAAAAGCAAATTTTAACATTTCCCCTCTTGATTATTTGAATTAAAAGCTTTCCACACTGTGACATTATCGCAGAAAACACTGGCTCCTGATTGGCTGGTAGCTCTCCATCCCGAAGAGTCGCTCATAAAGTGTGTGACAAGTGACAAATCACAGAGCCAGTTGGTAAACAACTGGCTCCCCAACAGGACAATGACTGTTAACATGCGCAGCAGCACTCTGATATTAACCAGAATAAGATCATTTTCTGAACAAGACTTTGTCACATAAACAGCAGTTTCTGAAAAAAATCACATTGAGACATGACAAGTGTTCACACCTTAACTGCATTATAGAGACATGCATACACCTTTCACACACTAAATGTTCCTGCTGCATTATTCAGCAGTTGCCAACTTTTTGGGTGAATCTGAGTGAAGTTTATAGCTGCTAATCCAGTGTGTAAACTAATAGAAAAATGGCTATAGGTGAGAGGGAGAAACATCAGCTACGCTTAATATTTTGAGATAAATTAACATTATTAAGTGTTTGGATGACCAGAAACATCGCAGTTAGGACAAAGAGGGCGCCCGTGTCATTGACGGGAAATATCATGATGCCGCGACCACTAGTGGTGTATGTCGCTAACTCATTCAGAATATGTAGATAAGTCAGTGAGTTCCCTGTTGTTTAGGGCAGACTATACTGTGGATGCACGTCAATAGATGGTGCAACACAAGTACCATGTGAAGGTCAAACCTTTCAACACAGCTCACTGTTGGTCAACAACACAAAGGAAGTTCACCAAGGTTGAATCTCACCGCTTTGCGATTGAATGTTTTTTGCCAAAGTGAACCTTGGGAGTTGTAGTCGACTATTTGTGCACAGATGCTTCTACAGTCGACTTAAAATCAGAACCAGACATTTTCCTAACACAGCTGTTGATCTATTGTCCTTGGGACTCAACAAAGGGAATCCAGGTCAGGGTATGCAAAAAAGCATCCCCATATCACAAGTCAACACATGGACGGCGATCTCGTTTCGCAGCCTCGTGATTAACAAAGCATTTTGCAACAAGATGAGAGAAAACAGTCTGATTTTAACTATAAACAGTACCATGAAGCTTTGTGTGTTTATAGCCTTATATGGACGTGTTCCTGTGGCTGAGGTCACAGTTAGCCATCGCTCTCTAACTCCCTCACACATACACACACACAGATGGATGTAGGTCAGTAATATAAACTGTAAAGCACAGAGGACTGTAAATATTTTAGCAATGATGTATGTGCAGTGACACATCGACACACACACACACACACACACACTCTCTCTCACAGACTCACAGACCCCCTCTGGGGCGAAGGGGAGGGTAGGGGTGTCTGAACAGCTTGTGACGTCTCCAGGCCATGATAACGTCTGCTAATTGGTTCCATCAGGCCACAGAGAGAGTCTGTGTGTGTGTGTGTGTGTGTGTGTGTGTGTGTGTGTGTGTGTGTGCATGCATGTGCGTGTGCACTATGTTGTCATTGTAATAATTACTTGATCTATCTCGCAGTCAGTCACAGCCTCCAAATGTGTCTCACATTCCTTCCACCTCTATTAAAATTCCACGCAATGAGCAAAAGCAGAAACTATCGTTGTTTTTAAGGCAAAACAAGCAAACACAAGAAAATAACCACATCCAGCTGCAGCGTCCGAGAGCGGTCAGTTTGTACGTGTCCACACGGGAGGTTTGTGCATGGAACGGGAACAAAAGAGACTTCACTCCTGAGGTGGATGGACGAGAGTCTGACACCAAGCACTGACGTCCTCCGCAGGCGGTTTCACACCAATTCTCACCTAGATTTGTGCGAACGAGTCTGTCATGACTGCAGCGTGACCTGTGTCACAGGTGACCTCACACCAACACCCAACGTCATGACACATCTGAAAGAGGCCCTGTTGTTTCAGTGAGGCCGCTGGCAGAGATCATCACAGAGGAGGATCAGTAACGGCTGAGCAGGACAGATGCCAATCCTGTTCTATCACACATCAGGCATCTGATTCCTGAACATCACTATGACGTCTGATATCACACGGTGGGGGTGCCATTGTGTCTGATTTATTTAGTCCAGTGCGAGTATGCAAATCCAGCAAAATGAGCAAGCTGTTCGCAAGAGGCTTAATATCTGATCTCAGAGGTTGTTGCAAAAGTATATGAATGGAAGTTGACTATGATCTGAATTTAAATTGATAATATATCAGTATTTTGACTGGGAACAAAGGACATGGGTTTATATATACATATATATACATATATATTGTATTTCATTATGTAATACAAGCCATTGAGCAAGTATAGTGCTTTAACTCTTCGCATTATTCATGTCACAAACTTCTTTATCATATGGACCTGTCTTGTAGTATTGTTGTTTGGTGGCAAAAAACGAGACACCTGTCTTTAAGTAAGACACTTGATTTCTTTCCACATGAAACTCCTCACACTGGCATTAAAAAAAGGGGAATCTATTTGTAGCTACGACAAGCCAACAACACGATTTTTATAAAGCTACAACCAGCAGCTGGCTAGTTTAGCTTAGCATAAAGCCTGACTTTATCCAAAAGTGGCTTTTGGCTCCAACTTTATAGCCTGTCTGAGGACATGTTTTTGATTGGTACAACGTCAATGTTATAGTGCTGAAAAAAAAACCCTCAACATAATGAGATACTGAATTGACCATTATGAGATGAAATGATAGAAAATAATATCTCTATCAATGCCTTTTGCTCAGTTCAGAGAACTACTGTCCTACAGAGAAGACTGTTGCCTACGAAGGACAGATGAACTGAACAACTCTTCATCATTTATACTTTTTTTCTAATATGTTTTTGCCATCCATTGCTCAGTATATGACTGTACAGATTGTATGAACTTGGTTGTCTGTGCAGTCCATAGCTATGTCAGACTCTATCAGGGTCATTAGGGAGACAAGGACTGCAGTGTGAGGGGAGTCGATGTTACAGACGAGACGGAAACATGGAAAAAATGCCAGAAATAGATGGAATAAAAAAGGAAGTTAAAAATATTTGCGGCTTCTCACCAGTCGGAGGAACTGAAAAAGCTTCTCAGATGAGAAAAGTACTTTTGACCTGGAGCTCCGACCTGAATAAAAGAAGAATCTTCACAGAGTCATATGAGTCCCAACTGTGAACTACACACAAATAAACCCGCTCCAGTGAACAGGGCCAGAGTTCATATCATCAGTCTGTCTTATTTTCAATACTGCAGTAATTAACGGCAAAATCAGAAGAGTGTGTTTACTCTGTGTGTGTGTGGCCATATGTTGAATCAGTAATGAGCGACAGGCCTGCGGCAGCTCCACTGTGTGTGTGTGTGTTGTCCCACAGGCAACACAAGCTGTTACTGAGAAAGATGCCTTCGGACAGACACACACACACACACACACACACACAGGAAATGACTATACACAGTGACTCAGACACTTTGACAGCTCTCTATCTTTCCACATAGTTGGAAGTCTGCAATGCTGAAACAAGATTCACAATTATCTTCATGTGTTGAAAGATTTAATTACATTAAACTGGATCACATCACCTCGACCAATCACAGTGTGTCGAGTGTGAGTTCAAGTCAAGTAAGGAGCTTATAAAGTAACGAGTTTTAGAAAGGCCAACAGTCCATCCTGCACCGAGCAAAATGTCTCTGGAGTCAAACTAGTCATGAGGCTGTACACTAAATTAACGACTAAAGCATGATGATTTTCCATCAATCAAATGTGCAGTTAAGTGTCTTTTATTCAGACACGACAGAGCATTTACATACGGAGCCATATGCTCATGTGATTATGTGGTCCCTTTTTTTTTTTTGATAAAACGGACAAAGAGTGTTTTCTGTTCTCTAACAACCTGCTGCAATGATAGATTTAACAACCTATTATGCAGTTAAAGCCTTGATGATTTAGAGACATGCTTGCATAAACACATTTAGTTATTGAGAGACTTATTGTGCCACCTATTTCATACCTATCAGTGCACAGAGACTGAATGATAACACTGAGATTCTCATTGAAATGTTTAGCTCAAATTTGTGTTTGTAAATCAGAAAATTAGATTCTGACTGTGGTTTAAATTGGTTGAAAATGTATCTTTTTTGTGTCCCACTGCAAAAAGAAACTTATTTTTCTAAACTAATTTCCTCACGTTCAGCATTCCTTTCAAAATATATTTATCATACTTTATCAAACGTTGCACTACTGCAGCCTTTACATTCATCTGAAAGGAGTCAGAAACACTAGCTGTGACTCTAATGTAAAGGAGTTTCAGATGAGAGGAAAACGTAAAATTGCCGCCACTTTTACGTAAAGACTTGTCTGAAAGGCGTAAGAAGGTATTTCACTGGTGAGCTCTACTCAAAATTAGAACAGATTCTTTGTCAGTCTGAGCAGCAAGTATGAGCCTGGTGTGTTTCACTTCATGTGTGTGTGTATTCAGTGAGAATAATTTCAGGTCATTTATGTTTATTATGAGCAGGAGAAGATGTCTGAGCCTTCACTCTTTTAAATAAACACAGCTGGATTAATACTCCCGGTGACTAAAACCGTAGCAGTACATCATCTGAGCTGCAGGAGAGCTGCGACTGGTCAGCTGGGTCTCTAATGCTTACACGTTACTTTTGGTAAATGACCATTTGTACCCTGCTGAAACTATTTAATACGTCAGTCTGGAAATTCTTCTTCTTCTGCTTTTTTGAATCATACACTTAACCAATCAAAACAGAGACAAAGTTTGCCTCCTCTATGTGATAAATCACTCTATGTGATAAAATATTCAGGATTTACTTATGAAACTCTGGGACTTATTAGACTATGGGACAGGCGGTGTGTTCAGTGTGGCTCTGGAAACCACAGTGTCCACACTGTTAATCGATGGCACACTGACCATTTTGGCCCCACTCAGTCGCAGACAAACAGCAAATCCATTTCTCATTGTCATTGTTCCTCTTATCCACACAAAGTATGAAAGAATGTAAACAGGATTACCCTGAATACACATCATGATCTGATAAAGTTGGACACATCTTTCAACATTTTCAGACACTAAAATGACAAGTTTTTCACTGATGTATAAACCAGCTGCTGCACTGGGATCAGTGTCTGTGACTGTGTAGTGGACGTGGAACAGGAGATGGATGGACAGAGACACTGTCCTCCACTTTACAGGAGGAGATGCTGAGTTTCACAAACATCATCTCCAGCCTGTCCCCAAAGTCCTTGATGATGATGTCACATCCTGCCTGAAACAACGGCCATTGTGCTGAGCAGGAAGTGAACTTCCCGTGGACAGCCTCCTTTTCCCTCCAAAAGGTTGAGTCAGTGCAGTCTGACTCTGATAGAGCTGTCCAACAGGAAGCGTCACCGGCATGTATCCAACATCAGCGGTGTTTGGTTACTGCATGTTCACACCAGCGCAAGTCAGATAAGTGTGTCGTCGACCGTGATTGTAAAACATAATACAGATACAATACAGATAAACGTGTGGGATTCACAGTGTTTCATTTGTTGTACGAATAAAGTCCCAAAAAAATACTATGGAACAGTGGAAGAAAAGACGACTGAGGTGGTAACAGGTATGTTCAGGTGCTGATACTGATATGTCTGAGAAAGGATCAAATCAAATACCAAATCAAATACCTAACTATTGTAATCTGACTGAGCAGCTAAAGAATGAGCAAATGAGCATATTCTGCAAAATTGGGACAATAAAGTGAGTTGAGTCAGCTGATATTATCAACATGCTGTAGTTAGATGTTGCGCCAGGACTGATGTGCGTGTTAATCGCTGGTAGGGAGGTGCGTCTTCCAGGGAACTGATATATCAGACAAAAAAAGAACAGCCCCTCTTGTCCTCTCCTGGCTGCCACTGTGTTTGCACTGAAAACAATGGAGGGAGTGGCGGGCACCGCTCGCTGTCTGAGAGCACCTTAATAGACAAAACATTCCCCAGACTATTATTAGCATATAAATGTGATCAGTTAAATGAAAAAAATGTCTTCAGCCTGGACAGAAATCTTATCTCTTCATCACATTACAAAAGCCTATTTATGTCTGGTAACATGTTTTGAAAATTAAATTACTGAGTAGCATGTGTGATGTTGAATTAGGTTATTATGTGCTGCATCATTCATGTATTGTTTGCTTTCCTGTTGTTAAATTCCTTTGAACACTGCCACATTGTTGACGAGTGTTAATATTTCACCGACTGTTTACATATTTTATTTGTTTGTTCGCAGAGCTGATGCGACTTGAGGTGTTAAATGAACTCTTCTGCTGTGTCAGAGTCTTAAATGAACACCGAGGACTTTGTTCTGCCTGTTAACCTGCAGCCTCATTAAGCTAACGAGCATCAATTAATTATGTTAATGAACTGCAGCTAAAATCTCTCCTGCAGGGAAACTGATAGTCTTTTAACGAGCTTAACGCTCAGACATGATCTGATTGGTTCAAACAGCCTTTGCAGCCAATGTGTGAAGGGGGGTGGGGGATTCATCGCCCCCACCCCACCATCCCGTTATCTCTCTGTGGTCCTGACCTGCTTATCTCTGACAACTACACACACACGCACACATAAGACCTTGTCCCACTGTCCCACTCTGGTCTCCTGCCAGACAGGAAAAGATCTCTCCGTGTGTCTGTGTGTGTGTGTGCGCACATGTGTTGGATCCAGCTGCGGGCTTCATATCTGTGACCTCCTGTGGTGGATGTGTGTGTATGTTGGGGGGAAGGAAGCTATAACGGGTTCACACTAAAATCGGCCCTAATGAGGCTCCTGTGTGTGTGTGAGTGTGTGAGTGTCTGTCTTTGTGAAGACCAGTTTGAGTTTTAGACCTTGGGAGTGAGGACATTTTAAGAAAGTGAGCGCTGATGAGGGTTGGGTTGGGGCAGCAGACTAGAGAACACATTACATCAATAATCGTCTTTATGTTTTATGTTTTTAAAAGTGATTGATTATTAGTTTTAAGTTATGAAAATTCACTGAAGAGAGTTTTTTTCAAAAGTGACTTTAAGAACTATATCAATGAGTTCCTTCACAAAGGTATAAACGTAAGCATCGGAAAGAGAAAAAGGCAGATGCAGATCTATTTAAAGTACGTGGAGTAAAGTAAAACTCATCTTGATAAGCTGACTTTTTGTTGATTTTCTCAGTTAGTGAAAAAGAGTGCAAAGAGTGTTGGAACAAACTCGGAGCTCAGCTGAATACGTGACATTTTGATTGATCTTTAAGTTATTCAATGTGAAAATTTGACAAATATTTCAGCAAATAATGAGAGCAAAAATTCAGAAATTCAGAGCAATGACTGCCTCAATTATTTCAGCAGGTGTCCTTTGACGACTGTGTCCTTTAGCAGTAATTATGATTGTTGTCCACTGGGAGAAAAGGGGGAAGTCGGGGAGGACGTTGAGGTCAAGTCTTGGGTCAGCTAAACACTGGATTTTAACAAGAGATACTGCCACTTGTTTCCTGACCAAGTTGTTTTTGAGCCCAAATCTAACGAATCTTAAAACATAGTGTTGTCATATATTGTTGACAAATGACCCCACAGTTGGTTTGACACACATTCTGGCCAGACGTTGAAAAGATGCATCTGTCTCTGTGCACATCCTCCAGTCCTCCCATCGTGTAACTAGGTCAGCAAGAAGTGTGTGGAAACACGCCTGGACTGTCTCTTCTGTCCTTTTGACGTAGAAACTGAAGTTACTCTACAGTTACACCGAAATTAAAGTTTGATGTCCGTCTCTTTACAGAAACAAGGATCACATACATCTACATCTGATTAAACAGAAAGGTAAATTTTAACTGCAAAAGCGCATAAGCCCAAGGCACATTAGCATTAAGCACAAATGGCACAAAGATACTTAGTCATCTGATTTGAAGAACTTACAGGTCTTCAAACATCAACACTGAATTATTAATGTAATTGTTAAAACCACTATCACATGTAGCGTGAAAGAGTTGATGACATGACAGTGTATAATGCCGCGATAAAAAAAGAAAAGAAAAAAGAGAGTAATAAATGATTCTTTGATTTTACATGGTTAAAAAAATGTTTTATAAACAATTTGTCAAGTTTTAAAATTGAGACCTGACAGTTTCCTTTATTATCTGATGAAGCAAAATGGTGCAGAAAAATAGCACTGTTAAGATTATGCACCATCAGCATCGTTACACAGCATGTAGTTCTCTGTGTGGATGAAATCACTTTCTGTTTGATAGTGTGGAGCCAGAATTAAAAGTGGATGTCTCCTCATTTTCTTGACCGATCAGAGGTTCTTTTCATTTCCTCTTTTATTCATTCATTCATTCATTAATTTGAATTTAAACCCTTATTGGGGATGAAAAATGATGTCACCGTCACCGTTAAGACAGAGACTGCAGTATGATGTCTTACTGTGGCTTTATCAGTGAAACACACACACACACACACACACTCTCTCTCTCTCTCTCTCTCTCTCTCTCTCATTAACAGCTGTGTTGTCTCCCACTGCTTTTTGACTGGTTTCCAACTGTTGATGATTCATTAACAGACTCTGCTGGTGGTGAGGCTCTCTTTTTCCTGATGTGACGCTGTGAAGTAAAACTGTTCCCTAATGTCTGTCCCATCAGCCTCTTTGTCCTCTAAACTACATCTACTTCTGCTATGACACTTGGACGTTATCTGATGCACGCAGCTGTAGTTCATCACAAAACAAAAAACTACTCACAGGAAGTGATACCACAGTCCAGTTCAGGCTTCTAGCTACATCACACATCAGATTAGAGCGGGCTGTTTTCCACAAAAACGCAAAACATATACACAAAACAGATGAGAAAAAAATTCACAACTAGTTCACGCTGTGGTCGTCCAGCTGTGCAGAGGTGAAAAACAAAAGCAGGGTTCAAGTTACACCCTCACGCTCTTTTTGTTTTTGTTCTTCGCACAAATGTTCTTGTCACTCCTCATGTGAACATTGCAAAAGTCTTAACCCTTCTCTGTTTGGTGGTCGGCTTTTCACCCTGCCTCCCAATCTGAACGTTAGAAACACTTTGGCCTTCCAAAACTAATACCGACATGCTCATTTTGTACATTGAAAAAAAATGCCGGTCACTGTGATGATAACTCCTACTGTCCATACTGGTTGTGAAGAGATTCTTTCCTGACATGTTCCCATTATAAGAGATGAAATCCAGAATCATCCAGACACTTATTTAAAAATAAATTTTAAAAGGTCAGCTGGAGTTAAAAAGAGGCTTCACATAAATCAATTGAGGATTTTCCAAAGTTTTTTCAAAGTAATTTTCTGAGTGCACAATTGCCATCTTTGTTTTTGCCCCATTACTTACACTGGAATCACGTTAAGAAGGGACCTCTTGGCTTCAGCGACTAAACCCTTTCAGTGTACAAAAACATGTCAGTGCTGCTTTATAACATGAATATCTTTTAACTATGTCTCATGCTTCGTTCTGACATGTCATTAAGGAAAGGGGGGCAGCAGTAAAACAGCAGTTTTAGTGAAATTTGTGAAGTTCATGAGAAGAAATCTGAATAATTGCATGACAAAAAATGTTGTGTGATTTAAGGACCTCCAGGACTTTGAACACATGACTGAAGACAGAGTGTAGCTCACAATCCACAGAAGTGTTTTGGAGCAGTCCGACAGCGAAATGACCTCTTCCTACCGTTAGCTCTTCAGGAATCACAGAATCACATGGTCACCTGAATGCAACATACACACAACATACACACAAATAACCTCAGTAGCATCTAGTGACCTACTGCAAGTACTTATGTCTTTGACCAACTGCAAAATGCATGATACTCCCATCATCTCAGCTGGACTTTGTAGCTCATAAAACTTGTCTGCACGCTTTATCTTCATGTTGAAAACAAACATTACACCTGCCTAGTGTCATCACTGCAAGAATATGACAATGACGGTCGACTTGCATCAGAGACCGCTGTTTCTGTAGCTTTACAGGGCGAGAACTCAACACCCACAAACACTTCACCCTGCTTTTCTTAGCTCACAGTTGACGAACAAACAGTTTAAACTTCTGTCTTTGGTTCTACTGGGTGTTACACTTTGAACATCTCCGTGGAGGAGGTCTATGACGTTTGGTTTCACACTCTGTCATCTTAGTGCGGCAGTTGTGTAACAGCTATAAATATTTTGGCCTTTCAAGGTGGTGTGAAACACATATGTGCTGCTTCTTTTCTTGCATAGCTTCAGCCCTGTGTGAAGGCACAGCGTTCTTAATCATTGCCAAGTCGTCACAGAAGTTCAACTTATGTGCCTTAACTTTCACTGTAATGCAACGATAACACATTGTGGGAACCGTCTCACATTCGAGTTATATCAATGAGTAAGAGTGTATTTTTTTCTGATTAATCTTATGTTTGTCATCATGCAATCATTTTCCTACGAAGTTTAGGGAAGTGTGTGTGTGTGGTTGGAGCAGGGACTGTATGAGTCAGACACACTTTGAGGTCACCAAGCTGACCGCTGCTTCCTCTCAGCTGGTTTTGGTTGGGAATACCTCAGGATCCATGGTGACCACTCTGCACTTCCTCTTTGCCTTTTTGACAATCGATGGCGATCAGAGACGTCACTGGGAGATTCAGGCACCCGTTGCCCCCGGCGACAGATGTTGACCCATCCTCGATTTCCGCCTCTCCCCCTCCCTCTCGTCACAGGAAGTTCACCTCTGTCAAGGCCTCTCCTGTTTGAGGACACCAAAATAAAAGCACTGAATGTTGACCTCCTGTCAAACTACGAGTTTAGTCCTTCACCTCTGCCACAGAAAAGAAAACAACATCCTGGACACGGACACACACACACAGACACAGACACAGACACAGACACACACACGTTGGACTTTCAATATTTGTGAGGACATGAGGAGATGTAAGGAATCCTAGCCCTTTAACCTGACATTGTATGGATGCACAGATATACAATTTGTGTCTAATGAAGTGCACAGTCAATGTAAATGACCAACATTAACCCCTTCACCAAAACACACACCAGTCATGACACAATTTAACACAAATGTCAAATTATAATAATAAATTTTACATCTGAACAGTTGAAAGTCAACTTCACTGTGGCATCATAATATTCAGCAAAAACATTTCTCACTTCTGGCCATAAGCAAGTCCTGTAATTCAAGAACAAGAGGGGATATTGTAAGCTTTTTTTCTGCAACTTTACTAGTTGGCACAGGCATACAACCACGAGATGGTAACTGTAGTGTTGAGTCTATGGTTTTTTTCTGTTTTAATTTAATTTTTTAGGTCAATTCTCTGTCTGCTGCAGAGAGAGGACTCATTTCTTTTCACTTCTAAAATCTACAAAACATGAAATTTGCCAAGAGTTTCATATTCAACTGCCCATTAGGAAATCCACTTTGGTTTAATCAACTTTGGCTGTTGTTTACACTCTCCGCAGCAGCAGCAGCAGCAGCAGCAGCAGCAGCAGCAGCAGACTGTGTTATTTTTAAAACCTCTCAGTCCGGAGTCGATCATCTAGAGCTTTAAACGTGGTGTTTGTTGAATGTTTTCCTGACAACATCTCTACTGTTCATTCATCTCACTCCTGAACAACAAGGAAGTCTTCTCAACCAGCTGACAGCTGCACTCAGAGAGAGAGAGAGAGAGAGTGTGTGTGTGTGTGTGTGTGTGTGTGTGTGTGTGTGTGCGCCATCTCCATGGCAACTAGTTTCCAACGACCACATCCTGCTGTTTATTTTCTTGTATAAAATAAACAAACAAGAGGTAAAACAGAATGGCAGGAATGGGAAGTCCTGTGAGGGGACAGCAGTAGTAACCACGTCCAATCAGAGACCAGGGTCACAGTGAAGTCACTTCCTGTCAGCTCAGAGCCATCAGAGCCTACGACTGCTTTTTATTGAGAACAAAACAGCTTCCTGCCATCACCCAATGGTACAACTTCTTCACTTCAATTGCATTTGTGGGACTGGCCCTGCTGTCACAGTGAGGTCAAAAGTATTCAATAAGAAGTGAAAGACCTGTTTTGAAATTCCTACAAAAGAAAAATAAAACATTTGTTCATCAGAAAAATGATCCCTGTGTGTGATAATTATATATGATACAATCAAGTGGTTTTTACTGATACCCCGACCAATAGTATTTTATTTGAATTTTGAAGACTACAAAACTACAAAAGCCAAAGGGCCTAATACAATGCTGTTTTATGCTCATTCAGTATATTTTGGATATTATATCTTACTTACTGCGGATAGATGTAGCACAGTAAGAAGTCAAATATTTGTCTGAAATGTTACCTCAAAGTTGAACTCAAGCACAGTACTTCCCATCATCATTAACACCTCAGTGGTGAGATGCTCTCTCTCTCACACACACTCACTCACACGCACACACACACACATTCCTGTATGGGCATCATAGTGAGCTCCAGGTAAGTGTGCAGATGAAGTGAGGACCACCCTTTCTGCTACACTTAGAGAGAAGTACTTGCAACGTTCCCCCACTAGATGACCCGATGATTCAATGTCCCACCTCAGATTCTTTAAGAAACAAAGTGAAACGAACCGGAACCGGGACCAGAAACGGGTCGGGACCGGGACCAGAACCAGAACCGGGACCGGGACCCGAACCGGAACCGGGATCGCGACCGGGACCGGGACCGGGAGAGGAACAGGTACCGGGATCGGATGTGTTCCAGCACTTCTGACAACATCTCCTGTATTTGACTTTACATGGCTATGAACTGTGGGTAATTTCCTTAAGCAAAGTCAGCATCGACCAGAACCGGGATCGGGACCCGAACCGGGATCGGGACCCGAACCGGAACCGGGACCGGGACCCGAACCGGGACCGGGACCAGAACCGAGATCGGGACCAGAACCGAGATCGGGACCCGAACCGGGACCGGGACCAGGACCCGAACCGGGACCGGGACCAGAACCGGGATCGGGATCGGGACCCGAACCGGAACCGGGACCGGGACCCGAACCGGGACCGGGATCAGGACCCGAACCGGAACCGGGACCGGAACCGGAACCCGAACCGGAACCGGGACCGGGACCGGAACCCGAACCGGGATCGGGACCGGGACGACATCTGCTGTATTTGTCTTTACATGGCTTTGAACTCTGGCTAATTTCCTTTCAAAGACTTGAAAAGTGACATAAGTCAAATAGTCTAGCTACACACTAATCCAAAATGGCGCCCATGAAAAAGTCCTCACTTCACTAGTTGTGTGTTTTAATGCTGATTGTTTCACTTTGTTTCTTAAAAAATCTGAGGTGGGACATTGAATCAGGGTCATCTAGTGGGGAAAGTTACAAGTACTTCTTTCTAAGTGTAGCAGAAAGGGTGGTCCTCACTTCATCTGCACACTTACCTGGAGCTCACTATGATGCCCATACAGGAATGTGTGTCTATGTGTGTGTGTGTGTGTGTGTGTGTGTGTGTGTGTGTGTGTTTGTGATGGGAGGGGTCGGTGAAGACAGTGACCACTCACAGCTTGAGAGTATGTCAGGAATGTAGTTCAGTAACTCCCTCCTCGACTTTACAGAGACAACAACAGAGAAACATCAACGTGTGTGGACCAATCAGCTGTCAGCAAAATGTGACCAATCAGAGGTCTTTCCAAACAGACGGTATTGATTTAGATGTAAATATGTAATAACATATATTTTGTTGATGAGATAAATGTGGAGCAGATGTACAATGTTTGCCACTGAACTGAGTTATTCAGCTAAAATATAAAGGTAGAAGTACCTCAAAGTTTTTAAAAGTACTTGTACAAGTACAAGTACTTTTAAGTAAGTGTTTGTGCTTTGAGGCCTGGACAGAAGAAGAACAGGATACAAGTGAGAACGGGTGGGAAACAGAGGGAGGAACTTGGCTTAGGTTTTCAGGAAAGAGAAAACAGAGCGAGGGCGTGCAGGTGCAGAGGAGCTGAGTTCAGAGGGGAAAACAGTCTGAGAATGTGAAGGACTGCAGCTCTTCAGCACTCCACACATTCATATGCAGATGGGTCATGCATGCAGGCGTCTGTAAGGGACGTGCTTTAATGGTGCCTCCACTGTTTTTTACTGAACTGCAGTAAACTTAAATCAAAGTGGAAGAAAGATCAGAGTGAAGCTGCAGCTCAGATAGAGGCAACATCAGACTGACCTCTGGTGGAGGCGGAGCAGAGCTGCACCTGAATGTGCAGGTAATAAGTCAAACAGCAGACACTTCACGTGTTATCCCAAAGACGGTCTACTACACATATGTTTGAAGTTTTATTACTTAATTAATTACAAGTGCCTTGTATGTTCACATGTGTTCATTGTTGTGGTTAATATGATATTTTGTAAATGATTGATTTTCAGTAAAAAAAAAAAAAAAAAAAAAAAAGAAAAAGAAGAAAAAACAAAAAAAGGGAAAAAAAAAAAAAAAAGTAAGACCCAATTA
>OMNW01013409.1:16468-27766 GCA_900303245.1 Selene dorsalis | reverse complement strand
AACATTGTAGTTAGTTTAGCTTATGTCTCGTTCATTTTCTTCATCACCACATGTTCTCTGCTCACTCTCTCTCTCTCCCTACTGAAAATCTGTCTTAAATGTTTTTTTTCTTCTTTTTTTCTTTTTTTATATTTTTAATTTGCTCCTACCTGACATGCTAGTTAGCACCTCATGAGTGTCTTACTAGCCTCAAATGTCATGTCACCTATTAGGCTAACAAGTAATTGCACTCAATTCCTCTGTGTGTTCTGTGTCATCCACCGTATGTACTGACAGTGTGAGGAAGTTGTAAACATTCAGGCTTTTGCTGCTAATGATCAGGTTGCAGTCCTTGTGTGTTACATGTGGAGGATACACAAACCTAATCCCTGTGGTTTTCTCACATAGGTGATGATGAGGTGAAGGGCTGCACGGTGTTTTTTTTACCCACTGAGATAAAAAAAAAAACAGCTGTGATATTGCGTATATATTCATACAATTCCAAAGCTTAAAACTCCAGTGTAAATAGCACATCTGCATTGACACCACACACACTGTACACAGCTATGCTACCACAGCCACACATGTGACGACCTCTATCCAATAGCTGGGAAAGGACAACTGTCAAATTAAATGACATAAGGTATATTTTATTTCTCTGTGCGTCTGACCTAAGCATTTTGCCTCAGAAATATGTGCTATGTATTTTCGTCGGCTCCAGTGCAGGTAATTGAAAAGCATTGCTCAGTGTAGCGTATGCACTCAGACATGCGATGAGGCCACCATTATGGTTCAGCATGGCCTGAAGGGATGAGAGGATGGAGGGACAGAGCGGCTGCATGCCATGATAGAAATTTTAGATTAACTGGGACCCTAACACTTCTCTCAGTGTCAGCGGATGAACTGGAATACTCGTGTATATCTCAAACCCAGAAATGCACTGTGTTTTCACCAGTTTTATTAGTATCATCATGATTATACTAGTAATAATTTGAACTCCATCCTGCGGTTTAGATGGAAGTGTCGAGCACACGCAGCACTTAAGACCTTAAATCTTCCTCTTAAATGACGCGCATGATTCCCCCCCACACCCCTTTTTTTTCCTTATGGCCTTCATAGAGAGTGTGCAGTAAATGGGGAGGGAGCGTGAATACTCAGTGCCTCATGTAATAAGCATATAATTAAACTCCTCTGACAATTACATCATGCATTATCAGCCTAAGCCAGATCCATTACTCTTCTCGATCAATGGCTTGGCCACAATAGGCCTCCTACTCTGACCACACCAGGGATTGGCGGCCAGGCAGCTGCAGGCTTCTTTGCTGTATTGCAGGACCAGTAAGTGCTGTTAGTGACATCCAACACCAAGGGTTTGAATGGGGAGAGGGAGGAGGGCCGGCTACTTAATGCTAGGTAAAGGGGGAAGAAGGAAATGGGAATTAGTCCTGATGAGGACAGTGAGGAGGTAGTGCACCTACTTGCTGAGGCTCTAGAGTGTAATGATGAGTCATGGTAGAGTGAATTAGAGCGGGGCCTTTTCCTCTGCAGTATCGGAGATTGCTATCTCCAACAATAAAATCCTCAAAGATTACTGGGGTCCAGCAACGGCTAGTTCAGTGCTGAGTTGCATAATGATTATGAATTAAACATCAGAGGAACTTCCAACTAAGTGTGCAAGCTCACAGCGATACATTCAAACCATGGGTACATCAACAATTCAGATATAGAATAATTAAATGAAAGTTGGCCTCTTCGTATAGTAAAGGCTACATGAGTAGAAAATTCAGGGTGAAGGGGAGGGAATAAAGTTGCTCTATCGCCCCAAAGTCAGGCCAAGTCAAACACTTTCCTTCAACAGATTATCAAGTATTATCACATATTCAGTGGCATCATTGGCAGGGGGAGCTCAGGAGAGCAACCACATGCATGCCATCTGTCAAAGTGATGTGAGAAGGGTATGAGATTATAATTTTGATCAGTCTGCCAAATCCTTTCTGCCTGTCAGAGTGGTCTGAGAGGAGCAACCACAGGCCCTGCAAATAGATTAAATCAGCCCAACCTCTTTTTGCCTCCATCTGCTTCCCCCCTCTTCCCTTTCTCACTCCTTCAATGGCTGCCTCTCACCCTGCCCTCAATTCATCTATTCCCCTACTCGTCCATCCATTCCATCTTTTTTCTCCCTTCTTTCTTTCTCTCTCTTCCTCCGATATACTCTCCTGCTCCTTTTCACCAAAAATTATTACGTTACACATCCAGGGGAACATCCATTAGCTCGGAACATGTTCTTTCTTTTCGTTTTCTCCTCTCTTCTTCCTGTCCTTCCAGGAATTGGCTAAGGCAATGTTATTTCAGATTATACAGTTGTTAAAGCTCATTTTAAGCTAACAACAGGACATCAAAAGAGGCAAACCTTGCACACAGGGAGAGGAGGAGGTGTTGATGGAGTTTCTGGGCAGGTGAGAAATGGAGAGGGGCTGTGAAGAAAAGACCTGATCAGATGGAAGGGGGAGATTAGAGAGGGAATTATTAATGGGGCCAGGGCCCTTTGGAGCAGGAGATTTGTTTGGAGGAGGATGCAAAACTGCATGCAAGATAATCGAGTGGGGAAAAAAATGGTTTTCTCTACTTTCACACAATCTGAAATTGGAAGATATGAGGATCTGGACAGGATGTATCGTTGTTACTCTTTCACCCAAATCACTTTAATGAAAAACTACAATGTGAGGACTCATGAGATTAAAAAAGTACACTAAACTGATAAAGCCAATGCCTTGGTAACTTGCATTATATAGGCTATGGTAGAGACTGGTCAGAACAAGCCTACCCATGCTTGCTACCCTTTTCTGTAATATGTTTCTTTTTTTTTCTCTTTCCTTTTCTTTTTTTTTACTCTGTATGTTTTCTAGGAGCAAGCAGGTCACCCCAAAGGGAGTTTAAGTGATTGATGTCCTGGTGTCGTGCTGATTGACTTCATGGTTGCATACCCTGGAAGAAGGGATGAGGTACACTGTGGTGGGGCAATCACAGCCGCCCAGGACATACTTCATTTCTAGACCCCCATCTCCCCACGGATCGGTCCTCCATCCACCCACACACCTTTGCAGGTTGAGCGGGCTAAAGGCAGGGCGATTCTCAACATAAACTGTGACCCCTGCGTGAGCACACTTGTTTTGTTTTTGTGTTTGATGGGGAATTTAGGGGTCAGTTGGTCTTGAACCCTGCTCCCCCAGGAGGTCAATATGACCATTGTGTTCTGACATGGAAGGGGTTGCAGACTGGGGAGTTACCTGTGGTTCAACGTCTGTCATTCAGTTTGTATGTGCAGTTCAAGGGACTATATATTGTATGAACCAACTGCACATCTGTTGTGATTCCATAACACTATTGGCTTTCTTGTTTCCCTTGATTTGCACTGTAATCTTCTCATGTACTGGGGCTGTATCTGAAACACAAAGTGCCCTGTGCACTGCACAGGCCTGGTACTGTATTTATATTGGGGTTTCACATGATGAGAAGCAGATGGAGTGTGTCAAAGATAAAAGGGAAGGAAGTATGAAGTATGACTAAGGTTATAATGATGGGGAGCCAAGACCCAGGAGACCAAATACACATTTCTTTCTCTCTCTGTGCCTCTTTCTCTCTGTTTCGCATTTTCTGATTTTCTTTTTTTTAACTGGTTGATCTTGAGATGTTTGCTTATTTAGCCTCAGACCAGATTCACACCAGATCAATCTGTGGTAGGGCAGAAGAATAACTCCCCTCCAGCTGTTATTGGTCTTTGTGGCGGAGATGGGAAAAAGCTGCAGGAAGAGAAATCTTAAGTGGCCAAGTGCTGGCTGGTAGTGAAGCCAGACTAATATCAAGCTCATTGCTCAGTTCTTCAGCCAGTATCGATCTACCATAATGTATGTTTAGCTGATCCTCTTCTAAACTCCTTTCAGTAAACAGGCCAGAGTCAATACTGTCACACCATGTTTGACTAACACCTCCATGCCAAGCCAACTACCAGTGCCTCACTGACATGTGCTGCATGTCAAACGAAGGGAGTCAGAAAACCAGCCAACAGCTACTTAAAAATGGCCCGGCATTAAACTATACCAAAACGGTAGCGGAGATGCTAATGGGCAACAGAGTCCCAAACTGTCATGTAGCAGAGTTGTTTGTGTCATCTCCAAGAGCCAGCCCCCCATGTGCACCTGCTGCTGGTGGGGTTCATTATGGATTTCTCTAATGGCTTTTAGAGTTTTAATAGCAGGGTTTTGCATGGAGCGGGTAATGAATCACTAGATGTCGTCCCTGTGCCTAATGAGAGCACCCACTGTTTCTCAGAGACACAAGGAAGAGATAAGCATGGCAGGCAGCTCCTGGAATCCGTCTGTATTTATTCATTTGTACGTATTTGTTTGTGAGATGGATTATTTGTGCAACTGTCTCATTTTGGAGGAAAACACACACACACCTTTACAGTCATGTTGACTTGGTCAATCCTAAAATTTTTTGTTTTTTCCATCTTTTTTTCTTTCTTTCTTTTTTGGAGAGAGTTGGTGTATTTGGGTTTGCGTTGTTTTTAATTGTGAGCAGAGGAGTACGGCTCCCTCTAAACGTTAATGTGCTTCCCTCACAACAGAAAATAAGCTAGGAAACATCAGGGGGGGAACAACAGGGGAGGGTGCTGGCTTTACACACCTGTGGTCCTAATGAGACTGGCTGCTCTAACATCAGTCATTTCCATTAACTGGGTTTTCAGCATCCCATTTCTTTTGAATTGTAAAATGAAGCAGAAAAAAATAAAGCAATCAGAGGCTGGATTCTAATACATAACTATGAAGTGAATGATCCTCCAACCTGTAACATGACTTGTGAGAGGAATATATAAATCGCCTTGTGTTTTGCCATGTGCTCCATAATAACTCCCTTTCCATGTATCCATGTATCCTCCATCTGTATTCATTCTGTAGGTGTGTGTGGAGTCCATGTCAGGAGGGTGTCACTTTGGTCAGATAGTAAAAACAGGAGTTTACCTCTTACAAACACAATCAATATGACCTCTAGAAAACACATTGGCATAATCAATCACCCCGTCCCATGTTTTAAAATTCTGTCTTTCAGCAGCAGGTGACAACGTGCTGCTGAATTACTATTAATACCACTCATTCAGATACCTGTGCGGCGCCGTTTCATACGGGGCATTACTTTTTGCAGCAGGCATGTTTGATGAAAAATAGAAAGTGGAGCGAGGACTCTGCTCGTCAAGCACTTTTTTTGATGAATCACTGTTATGTTGGTGGTGTTGTCTCTTGGTGGAATGAGCTGGTTCGATATTTTCACTCTGTCTCCTCCAAAGCAATAGACAGCTGTCTGTTCTCACAAATTGACTGCAGGTGCTGATGTAATGAAAGTGTAGGAGCGCCGGCTTCTGCGGAGAACAAGAGCAGAACTACACTGAAGCAAAGGTCATATGCAGAAATTCTATAATGTGCAGAGCTCGAATGAATACTGCTCTCTAAATGCATAAAATGATATGGGGCTTTTACTCCTCGTGATGAACACCAGTGAGGTAAATTTAAAGTAAGTGAGTTAAAGCCATCATGCCTTATTGATTTCCCTTACTGAGTCTGTACCAATCACAGCAGAGAAGATGTAAACGGAGAAAGGCACTTAAAGAGGAATGTTTCAGGTTTTGGAAAACGGAGTTGTTGATTGAACAGAATATTTTACAGATACTGACATCAGGAAGATGTTCCAGATGTTTTGTGTTTTATTTGTACTGTATAAAGCTGTCACAGCAGCAGCAGCAGCAACTGAAATCCAAATGTATGCGACTCAAAGATGGGAAATAAAGTACTTGCTGTGGAATTCAAACGAATGCTGCACTACCGTCATTTTCAAGGTGAAACGCCTACTCCTACATAAATGCATTGCCTCTCCATCTGGTTTGGCAACAATTGCTCCTGTAAATATTGACCCCAGACTATTCTAATGTCCTGCAATGAATGAGAATCAGGCTTCCTGGAAAGTGCATTCTCTGATACGGACCCTCCACATTAACTAATGTATGACATATAGTGGTATGGGCATGTTGTCCCCTGTACAGCATGTGCACTTTGTCACAAGAGTTTTGAAATCAATCAGCCCGTGTGAGTTATTCACAGTCCAACATCAAAAAGGCATTACTTATCTAAGGCTTTTAATTTCCAATCCATCTGTCGAGCGAGTTGAAATATGGAATCTCATTACTTTGAACAAGTGGGGAGGGGGACAACATAAATCATTTTATTTTCATCTTGCACTGACAGAGTCTGTTTAGAACTGGACCAGGGAGGAATGGCTGAGAAAGTGGGAGTTGGAAAGTGAAAGTGACAGTCAGAAAACGAGAAAGAGATCTAACGTGACGTTTGGAGGGACAGAGAGAAAGGGACGATTACAACATTTCTCTCTGTTTGTCTTCGTCGGCCTCTAAAACAAGTCTGATCGTACAATTGAATAATTATTCAGCCTGCAAGTAAAAACAAAAGTTTAACAAGATTTAAAAACAAGGATACAAATGAAAAATACAAAAATAAGCATAGGATATTCAGCATTTACACACAGCACTGACCTGCCATGGCTACAAGAATAAACATCCATTCAGTCTTGTGGAACAGGTTTGGGTTTATGAACAGAATAATATTCTACTTCTTTACATGTAAAAAAGTATAGGTTAAAAGAAGTACTCACTTAATATTAGAACATCTTTGTTGTCATGCTTACGGTAGTAAGAACATGGTCAAAGTTATGCAGTGGTCATGGATATAAGAAACAACATAAACTCCGACTCTCACCTGAGTTTTGTTGACCCGCTCATCCACTTTTCCTACTACATCCCTTGATTTCTTCATTTGGTCCGTCATAATCACTACAGCTGCTAGATGTCACCTAACAATAAAACTTAACTATGGGTCATAATAAGCTCCTGCCCAGTAGACCTGTGGCAGCAGTTTTTACAGGGCAGTCTCTTTGATTCACAGTAGGTAGGCTCCCTCCATGCGGTGGATCTTGCTCAGAATAAAAAGACCCACAAAATCCTGTCTTAGAAAAATAAAAATAATACAAACTAAATAGTATAATGTGAAGGACTTTTATTTATCAAGATGTTGGTCATTCAGCACAGCAATATTAAGATTCACACACTCGAGAGGACTCACATGAGGCCCGCTTTTCTACTAATTATTCATGTCATTCTGGGAGGGATTGAGACACAAATTGAGTGTAGTGCCCCTTTAAATCCATCACTGTACTATAGTCTAATAATTCATGTGTATTACAGACCCTCTAAATTATTCATTTGCCAAGATAATGAAAATATGCTAATTAGAGAACTGCTATCGAAAAAAGGATACATAACACTCCTCAGCTATCATAATTAGGATAAGTAATTATTTAAGCATTACTTTGTGAAGTTGAGTTATTAGGGCCTGTCAGGTTCTTGTAAAGGATCAGAACACCAAATTGTGTTTGATTGAAGGCAGTATTTTTGATGACTCATTTTTAAGGAAATACAGTCCTGTCAGGTTTCTGAATGTTTAAGTGAACCTTGTGAAAATGATTGCCTGTGTTACTGTGGGCAAAATACACAATGCTGTTGCGTGCAGGAATTCAGAGACATGTTTATGCCAGAAAACAGCTACGAGCCCGGGTGTTCTGTGCAGGCTTTTGTCATGGCCATATAGATTGTTAAAATAATTTGAAACATTGCCCAAGGAGTGAAACAGCACTTGTTCCAGGACTGTCGCCCTTCACTCAGCTGCTTCTGATTAAGCAAAGGAAACCCTTCAGTCCCTCTCCTCCAGTCTGCTCTTTTTTTCTCCTTTCTTCTTCTTCTCTTCGTCTTTCTTTCACGATGGGGCCACTGAGCCATTTCCAACAGAGAACTATTCTGAAAGTTTATCAACAGCTCCTAGTCAATCCATTGCTCCTTCTTTGTGCTCTCTTCTCCGGGTTCCCTTTCCTTCTTCCTCCCCCTTGGGGCCTGCTAGAAAGGAGGGCTCTGTCATGGCCCTGTGGAGAGAAAATGGCGGAATTCATCCCATGCTGTGTCGGTGATAACACTCCGGAGCGTGACACATCCCGCCTCAGATTACAAGCAGAGGATTCATCCCTTGCATTCTCCTTGTCACCTCGCCTTCAATGCCGGCATTAAGCAATTTGCCATACAATAATGGGCTCTATCAAGGAAGAGCCCCTTGTCTGCAAAAGGCTGGGCGCCTGTGCAGCCGTCATGTTACAGGAATTGGCATTCAGTGTGCAGAGTTGGTAAACACAAATGTACACAAGCACATACATGCATGCTCCAGAGATGATAAAACAAAGAGTGTCACACTGAACATACATCCACACACAGCTCTGCTATTTAAACCACTCTCTAGACTAGGGAACAGATGCTCATAGATTCTACATCCAAACTCAGCAATAGATAATATGGCTCCCACAGCCACCAATATGATTTTATAAGTGACCTACAATAAATGACACTCACTATGAGTTATCAGCTGATCTGTGAACCCCCTACTGGAGGCAGCGCACTAGCTATAGCCGGAGAGAAAATAGTGCTGACTAATGTCTCTCTCTGTGTGCTTGCCTGGTGCCAGAGCTGATGCAACTCTGCCAGGAAGCAGTCTGTTAACAGATATTTGAGTCGCAGCAATTGCCAGCCAAGACTGAGTCACTTGATTCCTCAATGGACTTTTTTTTTTTTTTTTACTTTCAAGATCTGGTGGATGAAGATAGAAAGATAGATAAAGTTTCCAGTCAGCAATTAATGAATGATGTCATTTCTATAAAAAAGTAATGTATCCTATACAAAAAAACAACAGCAGGCAGAGCACAACAAAACATGTTGTAAGCCATATTTATTGAATGAATGGTGAGCATGGGTACAGTTTTGCCAATGATCAACAGAGCGGATATGTTTTGTGAAAGGCCAGAGTATTGCTGTGTGTAAATTTGTGTACTTCCATAATCACAATTGCTATTTTTTGTGCATTGTGTGTGTTCACTCTGACAAGGATGGGGACATGCAGTTAGTTTAGTTACTCAGGCAGTGCTGTCAACAAAAACACTGAATGATGAAAAAAAAAAAAAAAAAAAAAAAACTACTAACCCTCAGTGGATGCAATTTTGGCGATGTAATTGAAAATATGTCATTTCATAGGCTATATGTTCAAATAATTCAGGTCATAAAATATGTCAACTAAGATATGTTCTTAAAAAGAAGGAAAATGTCAAAATAAATTTTGTTTTGTGTCTTCTTAAAAGCTGACTCACAAAGCTCTGTCATTGTGTAAATAAAGTTGATTGAAATTGAAATAAGTTTGTTCACAGTGAAGTGGTCGGCTCACAACAACCTAATAGGTGTCAGTCTTCTTGTTGTCTTAACTGCATTGGTTGTCATGAACTTGTCAGTCCTATCAGAAATGTAGAGGGGCGGGATGTAATGGCGAACCCATAGAAACCATGGTTACAGAAGCAGTAAAGATATGCACCTGAGCCGGAAGTAAAAAGCTACAAAATAACTCAGTCCAATACTCTGGCGGATACTGAGTTTAGCGACGAGTAACGCACTGTGAGAAGCGTGTATATGATACATTTTATTGTATGTGTATGTTGAACCAAGTGTGATTAGCGTGTTAGCGCGCTAGCGGGAATTGGCATTCACTTTCAATGTGGAAGCAGCTAATGTTGGCCTGTTTCGACAGTATTAGCTGATGTTACCAGCTAGTTTAAGCTCTCAAAGAATCGATATGAAAAGTATGAGCTTGTGACTGAATGTAAAGAGACCAGGAGAACTGCTAATGTTCACGGAGGACGAGGAAAACGTCAGAAGACCCCCTGGGCCGGCAGGCCAGAAGTTTCCCCTTCGTCCATCACTCTGTTCGGACGCTCAGTCGCCAGCCTGTTGCCGCCAGTCTGTGTAACCTCACTGACATCGCCTGCTCTTCACCATGCTTCATATGAGGTCCAGTGGTTCACCATCCTTCTCCAACGCTCCAGATGAGAACCGACAGATTTGTGAGTACAAATGCTGCTTTTATGATCATTTTTTGCCTGTATTAGCAAATCAGTGGAATGGTTTGGTCATGATGCTTCCAAGCGAAGTCTACGCGTTTGAATTTGTGGTTGAAATGATCTTTTTTTGTTTGCTTACAAACTTCAGTGAATGCCCGAGTGCATGCCATCTTGTTCATAGTATGTTTGCATCAAGTCAACTGCAGAATGGACAGTCTGCTTTGGGTTTACACTGGCTTGTGCGTGCTCAGTGTATGTGATTGCTCAGGGATGTCGCTATGTATTTCAGTTGTGGTGGTATGATCAGATTGTTTCTGATGTGGTTCAAAAACGCTTGTCTGGGTGCAGATTGTTTTTTTGTTTTTGCTATTTTGCTGTGTGCTTTTACAATGAATGGAGCAGAAATGTGTTTTTTGCACTACCTTAAGTAGCAGAACCATGACTTTGGCAATACCGCTTCTTTGTTGTCTCTTGGTCAGTTGGTTCATGACTTTGGTCCCGACTGAGTTATGTGACTGCCATATGGATTTGTATGTATGGACCCTTCAGCACCAACATGTTGACAGATTATTTGATGGATTGTTGTGGAAGTACAGACATTCGATATAAGACACTTTACAGGGGAATAGACAAACCGCTTAAAAAACCTGAACAGACCTACAAAGATGGTGGTTACATGACACTTGTCCCACCTCCCACAGAGATACTACTGTGACTGTCAACTCTTATTTTTCACAATGTCCACTCAGGTCTTTGTTGAAGGATATCAGAACTAGTACTGGAAAGATCACCAAGATATTAAAATTGCAGTAAACACTTACTTTTAAACATGTCATACCATATTTAATATCATTAAAAATACTTCACTATCTATGCAGCTCATAGCATCAAAATCAGTTGAGCTCGGCCCCCTCTCATCCTTCCAGACAACCAGTTCAAGCCTCATAATGAAGGTATTCACACTTTTATTCCTTGTTCCATTCCTTTCATTTTTAATACCAACAGCGCTTCCCGCCTTCCTTTCCTCCTGCAGTACTCTGCTTAACAACGCTGACCCTTGCTGACCCTGACTCAACCTCACTGTCTTCCTCTGAGTAGCTAATGGCCAGCAGGCCTCATCTCTCTATTGAACCCTTGCCCATACTGAGGTGAATTATGGCACCTGAGCGGCGGTCTAATGCAGCAGGTCCTGACACAGAGACATCAGTCCAGCAGGGCCGGACCAGGCAGACTAATGATGCAGACATTGGTAAATGACGGGCAATGTTAGTGAGG
>OMNW01013409.1:5569-16448 GCA_900303245.1 Selene dorsalis | reverse complement strand
GGCTTATTAGGGTTGATTGCCTCATCATTGTACAGGGAAGACAAGCAGAAAGACTGTGGAGTTCATTTCTCCAGGGTGACTTTTTTTTCTGCCTGACTTCATCTCAGGCACTGATCAATGAATTGATTATGGACTTGATATGAGAGCTGATTGCGAATCTGGCAGATACCGAATACGGCTGCTGACTAGCTGATGTGACAGTCTTTTGAAGCGATGTCTCACCTTGCCCATTATTCACATTTTGTTTGCACTGCACAGACAAAATGTTGTAAAGACAGGTGTTTTGAAGGTCAGGTTTTAACACATCTGGTCATGTTTTGATTTGGAAAGAAATGAGATTTTGATGTGAATTACAGTCTCTGAAGGCAGGCATGTTTTATTAGTATGTGTTTGGAAGCTGCACAGGCTCCTGTCCCTCTTTTCACTTAGATTTCCCACAAGGTAGACTGCATCACAACATGATTTTTCCCTTGTGTCTGGGCACATTCTGCCTCCTGCTGTCAGCACTGAAGCGACCCACTCCCCCTTTCACCCCCACCCCTCTCTCCTTCCCCTTCTCATTCTCCTTTTCCCCCCTCAGCCCAGTCTCTCCTTTTCCCAATTACCCCCTCTTTTCCCTGGCCTGAGACAGAGGACATGTGATGACAGAGGTGTCAGCACAGGTCACAGTGATCCTGTCCTGCTGCTCTGTTCCCACTGGCCCGGGAGACGATACATTCCTCCCCGTTCTCGGTCCCTACCAATCTGCTCTCTGTGCTCTCAGGATCTACATTCCTGCCCATCAAGCGCTCCCAACGTCCAGCCTTACAGGGGTCTGGTTTCACTGGACTATAGTGGGAGAAAGGCCTGTGTGAATGTTTCTCTTTCTAATCCTTCATCTCTTCTTCTAGTCTTCCAGATTAGTCATTGTGTGTATGTGTGTGGGTCTTTTTCTTCCTGCATATCTCGTTTTCTGGCGAGTGTGTGTGTGTGTGTGTCTGTTTCATTCTTGCCTGCTCAGTCTCTATACCTTCCAGAGCAGGCTGTGCCCTCCTCATATGAAGGCTACTGTGGTGTGTAGTGATGGTTTCAAAGCGCCCACCTGCCTGCAGCCAAAGAGCCGCAATACTTGTCTTTTCAGGGATAAATCAATAAAGGTCATTTAACACACTGTTTTATAACCTTTTCACACAATAGCATTTTATTGTCTTAGGTGGTATAGAGCCCCTGCTCTTTGCCTTTTTACCAAAACCTGCCCCTGCTGACCTCCTGCATGTATTACAGCATTAATTTGTAGTACTTACTGGTTTCATCAGCAGATTACTAGTCGAGCATGGTTCTAAATGTATGCAGAAAATAATGAAAGCTGTGCACGACTAAAACTGTGTAGAAGCCACCAATGCAGCTAAAACTGAATTTTTCTGCTCAGGGTCACAGCTGCTTGAATGAGCCTAGAATGCACTGGAGGAGATGTACTAGTTGCCTGCCTCTCACAGGGTTCGGATAAACAAATTCACACTCTTATTCACACCTATGGGCAATTTAGAGTTTCCAGTTCACCTAACCTGGATGGCTTTGGACAAGCTGTTTGCACAGCATCCACTGTATGTCTGTGAAACCCTGCGTGAAGCTTCAGGGTGGTCAACAGAAAGAGAGAGACTTGTCTGAGTCAATCTGCTCCCCATCTGATAAATTCTCTGTACCAAACCGGGTGTTGATTGGCTTCCTGCTGGTTCTATAGATATATATAGCAAGTAAACCCCCCGTATCATCCTCTGCCGATTTATTTTTACTTACAAGTAAGGTAAACATGGTGTGATTTTTCTTTTTTAAAGATATTATTTATAGTGATGAACTCACAAAGAACTGCCATGCACCCAGCCACAGTGTGTACCCGCTTCGTACTACCTGCAGACAAACTAAGCAAGTAGCTTGTGCAAGCAATGCAGCATCTAGTAGCCTAAGGGCAAGACACTTCCCTCAGGAGTTGGTGAAAACTAAAATGGAGCAGAAATTCGCCACAACACCTTTGTAAGTTGATAATATGTTTATGATGTGTTCACAGCATGTTCTGATGCCCCCCACTGGCCAAATCATTAACTCTCCCTCTTTGTCCTTCACTAATTTGTGTTTAGAAAAAAACGTGTGTAAAAATTATAACCAGTCGCCTTCCGCGGCATGTTTTACTAAGCTGCTGTGAGGAGAACACTGTATTCTGTCAAGTATAATTATATCCAGTAAGCTGCAGTTGTATTTTCAGTGGGCCATCTTCCTAAGTTCAGTGGTTTTGAACCTCCCAGGTTCAGCAGGAGGCAGTGAATATGTTTTATGCATAGAGGAAGTTGGCATGACTACAGCTGCTCCAAAGTTTGATTCAACTTCCATTTCTTTTTTTTTTTTCTCCGGTCTTTTCCAATATCACAGCCATGCACTGAATCCCCTCGCCCAGGGCAACATTAGCGACAGTCTGACAGACGACATTAAACAAGAAAGCTAAAATCAAATTCTTCCCCTCCCGTGAGTGTTCACTTTGCTAAAGTTCTCATTACCTGAGGGAGACAAGGGCTTGAAAAGTCTCATTTTAGCACGATTTCTGAAGCTAGGTACCCAGACCTTATATCTTCATATTCAATGTTTCAGATGCAATCTCCTCCACACCCTCTTCTCCTCCTGGTTATGAAGTAACCCCCTGCTAAATATGTTGGCTTTTCTCCCTTGGATAATCTCACATCATCACATCAGGCCTGTTGTATTGATTTCTGGGGAAAGTAGTCCTAAATTGCTCTTCCTTTGTCAATCTGAGGCTTGTTACCAGGCAACAGGATGACCCAACTCTCTTAAGCCCCTTCAACCCAACCCACACCCCCAAACGCACACACACACAAACACACATGCTCAATTACGGTCTTGACACCCTGCCAAAAATGCAATCTGAGAGCACCTTTCCCCCTCCTAATGTGAGATATGAAACGGTGCTGGTGACAAATATGTTTCAGCACATGCAAACACCAAATCAATGCTGGAAGGCAAAGCAGTCTTTTGATTGAAGGTATAAGATTACTTAACTTTCTTGCATAAAGCCCTAAGACTTTGGATGTGTGTTTAACGGAAAATTTCACTAGGAAAAAAAAAAAACCAGCAGTCCCCTGAAGTAGTGGGATTGAAATATTCAAATATGCTAAGTGTCCTTATTTTGATTTAAAATTTGATTCAGCAACTTCCTGGCATTTTGATGAATGATGAAAATAATGGGGGATTTTTCAGTCAGAAACTGTGTAGTGTATATGTAATAATTTAATAGCATGAATAAGGCGCTTTAGGCCATTTGGTTAAATATTGTGTTTCACATTAAAAGTGATGACTGTCAAGACAAATTCCTGAGAAGAACGCTAGCTAAGATAAATTGTCTCTGCCTTTTTTGATAGATTGGCCAAATATTCAAATATAATTATTCAAATACAATTCTTCATATTAATCACATTTGGACAATGCTCTTCTATTCTCTGCACTCATTTTTCATTTGTCACTGCTCAAACTCCTTCAATCTAAAGTGGGAACTCATTCGGGGTAATTTTTGCCTAATTCAAATATTCAATCTGAAATGCACCACACACACACACACACACACACAGAAGCGGACACACACGTATGTACTTTCGCAACCTCAGAGGGGTGGAACAGCGTCGGTTGCTTGAGGTGGGTGGGGGGGATTAAATTGTGGACCACCTGCTTCTGTCACCTGGGACATATTTTACATGATTGAGCCAAATGCTTGAGATTGGATACACATGACAACATTCAGAGAGCTCGAACGAATAAGAATGTGCAATTTTGGCAAGAAATGTGCACAATATTTGTGTCTGTGCGCTCCCTCATGTACTATCTGCTTCTATGCCTCTTACACCAATAAGTTAGCCAACAGTCAGACTGACAGACAGGAGGGATTGAGGTTTTAATGAGAAAAAGACAAGACAGAAAGGGAAATGAAACACTGGTACACCGTACAAATTGCTGTAATAACCGTATTTACATTAAAGCTTTGCAATAACTTATACAGCATCGCTTTATTGAGATGGGGAAGAAAAAAGGAAATAAATGCCTATCTGTAGTGTTTCTGAATTAATATCTCATTATGGCTCCGCATCATCATTTTTTTGGTCTCATTTTGAAAAGGCAGGGGATTACACACTAATTACATATTGCATGGTGGGGAATGTCTCTGTTGGTGATGAATATGCCTAAAAGTCCAACTGTTCGCGTTCCTGTTCCACCCCGAGCGAAGGCTGCTCTTTATCAGTCAAGTTGGCATCACAGTAAAGAGGATAATGAATCGGAGTAAGACCTCTTGATCCCAGTCATATCTGTTTATTTGTCAGCGTTTCCAGAAGCTTCTTGTTTCTCATTTTGTTGAAAAAAAAAAAAACCTCCCTTATAGACCTGGTTTTGACAATCTTATCCTAAGATACACCAGCATGACATTCCCATATCACTGGTTTCTATCATAACTTGGTCCAACTTGAAAGAAATTTTCTCAATGTACATTAAAAAGATTTCTATATTCATACACTTTCACCAACTCCTTCATGCCATAAGGGCTTTATCTCCCATTCCCTAAACACAAAGCTGAAAAATAGAAATCCTTCACCATAACATCTTTCCACTGATGAAATTGGCTTCTTTTAGAAATGATTCCAAATGTGACTGTGTCTGTGTACATATATATATATATATATGTATGTGTGTGTGTGTGCGTGTGCGCGCGCATCGCGGGGAGGCTGCAGTGATAGCCTCAGGCTGCACTCCTCTGTATGTATCTGATCCAGGCCTAATGAAGCTGAAAGCCTGGCAGTTGTGAGGAGCATCTGCAGAGCCACAGAGTGATGGGCATCTCATTCTGCTGCCGTGTCCCCGGGGGGGGCCACACACATCTGAGGACCCTGCCTGCTGTTTGCACAGTGACTCGGTGCCCCTGTGTTCCCATGCTGCAGAAGGTCATGCCACATATGCTGTGATTGCCATCTGGAAAGTCTGCTTGGACTGGTGATATAACTGGCTCAGTCCGACCAAATACATGGCTCTGGAAAATTAAACTGCCAGTTTTATTTATTTATTTATTTATTTTGTTTACATGCATACCTCCACATGAACTCCACTCCAGTTCCAACCAATTTTTAGTGGCAATCTGCAACTATAATGACACTAGACATCATTATATCCACTACAGTGCACATATAATGTGCATAATGTTTGGAGGGAAGTGTTGCAGCTTCTTTTGAATTGACTGCAAGGAAAATTTACAACAGCTTGTCTAGCGACTCGAGTCGCAATTGTGGTTCTGATGAAGGTGAAGACATGATTATCCAAGGCTTGCTAATTTTTAATATTCGCACACTGTCGAACTCTCTCTCTCTCTTTTCTTTCCTCTTTCCCTTTTTAGTATTATTATTTATTCTTTCATGTTGACACTTCCCAATTTCCAGGATCTGGAGATGATTAAATTACAGGCATTAATATGGCAAGTGAGTTCCATGCAACAGGGCATGGGGCCCTGTACCCTACATATCTAAATATAGGTTTAATAACAGTTCCTGTTTTTTCATCAGGGGCCTGGAATGCTTACAGTGCAATCTGCAGCTCTCTCTCTCTTCCTCGGTCACTGTGCATATAAACATCAAGATACTTGTCTGAAAAGGAAAAGAAGTAGGCCTACTGTGTATCTCTCTCTCTCTCTCTCTCTCTCTCTCTTTCTCTGTAATGAGCAGAGCGCAGAAGAATGAATGTCTGACCATTTGCTTTTCGAGCTACATTAACCACAGAGCCAGCGGAGATACTCCTTGGCAGATTTCATAACAGTGGTATAATAAAAAAGGGACCTCTAACCAGTGGTGTACTGCAGCGAAGGCATTTAGGCAAAATGACAAAGTGATAGGCCTCCTTTCTCTTGGCTTCTCTCTGCTACTCCACCTCGACTAAAGCTTCGTTCTCTGGCACACTGTTCTCTCTGTCTTGTTGCTTATCTGCGCCATCGTTATGATGAACGCTCACGTTTCCAAATAAGCGAGAGGAAGGACAGACATACTGCGAGACATGAGAGGTCTTCATAGTAAGACGCTGGCATGTTATTGAATGAAAGAGGAAAAGCTGTCTGAACCAAACCGACAGGCATCACGCAGGACAAGAGGTGATGCGTTCGCTCCATCCTGATTTCACCAAAACATCTCGCTGCGAACGTGGTGCCAGGAAGCCTCAGCATCAGTGTGTTGCTCGCTCAGTTCTCGTGTCAATTAGTTTAGATTACCTCATAGGAAATCAAATTACCGCCCTGATCCGAGGGTATTATTTATCAAAATTTGCACACTTGCAACACAGTGAATTCATAATAGACCTGGTGAAAACTGCCTCATCTCTCCTTTCAACCACTGTATTCCTGTGGTCTCGCTGCTTTGTGTGCAGACAGCCGGCGGTTCTGTTTGTCTCTGTGCAGCTTCCATAGGGTTTATTGAATGTGTCTGACCCACTGTCTTTTATGGAACGTCTTCCAGTGGTTCCTAATTACCTTTGGTTTTATGGTCAGACCTGTGTCAGTCCCCCGCTCAATTTGTTCTGGTGAAATATGGCTTGGCCTTGGGTTCAAGTAGGGGAGAAAACACGGCACATTGATTAATCAAGGCATGCAGGTTCAACCTCTGTCCTCAGAGAAGTCAATTCAATGACATGTTTTCACCTGGGGCACATTCCAGCAGTCTGAAGTTGCTTCCTCTCCGTAATTAATTTCCCTACATCTCCCCTTCATCTTCCTCTCTCCTGTTTTTCCTCAGTGTAAGTGATTATGATTTTAAAAGGCGATTGAATCCTTCTAACAATTAAAAAGCAGATTACGCAGTCAGCTAAATGGCAGCGCAGCCTGTTTTTCGCTTGTTATCTGGGAGGCACAGTGCATACAGTGTGACCGGGAGAGGACACGAGAAGAGATACGAGACTGGCCCCAGGACTGTAGGACAGATGATGTTTCAATGGAGTCTGGAACTGATGCCCTGAGAGCACAGCGGAGCAGCGCATGTGGTAAACAGACTGTAAACACAATATGTTTTGCCAAAGATGCGGAAATTACAGAGCTGGTTGACTTTTACTGTCCGACGCTAACCACAAAGCTGCTTTGCATTGTTTCTGCATACGAGAGCGTTTGCCATATTGCTTTATAGTTTAAAGGATCCACACGTTTCCATTGTTATTTTGAAAAATAGACGTCTTCTATTCACCTCTTTTTCTCTTACTTTGCAACACTGTGTGCCTTCTGAGCACACAGAGTATAATGATCAAGTGAAAAATAAAACCGATACGCTCCAAACACCGGCAAACACAGCCAAATGAAATAGGGATAGTTGATCAAATTTAGAAGTGAAAAACATTTGGGGGAGCAATTTTACCCTGCAAGGTTATCTAAATGCCTTCGATGTCTCCTCAGTTTGGTTTATTAGGGAAGTATCTGGCTTACCATGAGCAGTGAGACAATTACAAAGACAATTTCACGGGGAGGGTTTCTATAATCATCAATGCATGCTGGGAGCCCATATCAGAGTAAGTTTCATTTGGACTGAAGAGAATTCATTTGTAGTTTATAACTCACAATGCAGCCATTAACAACTGCACTCAATCAGAGATTTTGAAAAAGTGAGAGTGAAAATGTGAAAACAACATGCAAATTAAAGCTTTTCAGCTCAACTAAATGAGCAACTTAAATGATTTATCCAGTGCGCATTAAGTGCTGCCTTTTAAGCATGCATTGTTGAGGCTCTGGATACAAAAATCCAATTCATAATACTTATTAAATATTTCTTTTACAACAGCCAGAGTGCAATGTAATTAATGCAGAAACAATAACAAAAAATGTTACTTAATCATATGACCTTAAACTTAACTCGAAGAGAAGTCCACACGAACCGGGTCTGAACTGACTCACACAAATGAGGGTGTGAGGAGAAACTGGAGCTGGTAAGCGCCAGGCCACCTACAGTAATCCCCATTATGCATGCTTACATCAGGCTGCAGTATTGCTTTGATGAAAACATAACAAGTCATTATGAATGGAAATGAATGTATGTTTGTGGGTTCAAAATAGCACATAATTACACTATTACCCCTGACGATACAGGTATGCCCTCATCTACCACCAAACATCAAGGTCTCTCCAGCAAATATTTCCTTGAGGTTAGTTTGTAAACAAATTAAATTCATTAAAGGGGGACGACCGACATGCCTTGTGTGTTGCTTGTAGTTTTCATAGACGATGAATTATCCCTGCTGAGGTAAATATAATGCAGTCCAACACGTCACTGGCCTTAAAGCATAGCAGGTGATCTCCCATTATGGCTAGATGATGCATAGCGCTGATTATTATTAGTTCAAATTAGAATTTGTTTTCCCTAAGCTTGGAGTTTATTGTGTATATCATTGTGTTAATGATGGTTTATGATGAATGAGTTCGTGCCACACCATGATAGACATGGCTATTAGGGCTAAAAGGAGATGGGACCCACACCCACAGGAGCCACAGCAATTAGTTTCAGCCAGATCAGAGGGTGCTGGCATAATGACATGACTCTGGCAGCTTATTCTGTTCCTGATCTCTAATCACGGTTGCCACTGGCATCTTCCTCTGTCTCTCTCTATTTCTCTCCATCTCTGCCACCTGGTCGAGGCATATGAATTAATGAAATAATAAAGACTAATGTGAATGTTGCAGGCCGAGTGACCACTCACACGTGGCTCTCTTGCTTTAGCGAGTACAATTACACAGTAAGTTTGATCAGCGGTGATAGACAAAACAGCAGGGGCTCATAAATATGGATGGAGAGTCTGAGAAAATAAATTAACAGGGCCTGGCCTCTCGGCTGCCCCACTTAGACTGTCAATTATGGACCTGACAGGAGCCTTGTGAAAGAGCCACACAAGGATGACACACACACACATGCACACGCACATGCACACGCACACACACACAGTCATTAAACTGTGCATTTGAGACCATTCTGAAGCCATACAGCAGTCACCTGCTTCATTATCAGCAGACAGAGTTCATGCGTTATGACATATATCAAGAGCTTACAGTTATTGAGTAGTGTCAGCCACCGCACACAATCCAATAGGGGGGCTGATTCAGAGGAAAAAAAAGGCAGAAATTCTCATTTTCATACAATGTAAACATTTTTTACTCGAGGGAGGTTTCTTGTTTGTTTCAAGGACTGTGCAAAGACATTTTTGGACGAGGTTCGAGGCAAAAATGAAAAAAACAGGGCAGCACTCCCGTGTCTTGACACATGTACAGTGAAGGATATCGCACTGTTTTTTGAGTAGGGTCACTGTGTTTTTTTTTCTTTTTTACACCTCATTTTAAATGTGACAATAAATTAAATTATGCATGCTCGAGAGGGCAAAGAGTGGAAGGACAAACTGGCAGCGATTTAAGACCCTAGACGTAGGAAGTAAGGGTGCGGGGGGTGCACCAGCACCGCCCTTGTGACTAGGTTTTTTTTTTTTTAATAAAATGATTACTGTCTGGCCTGACCATTCATAATATTGTAATGTGAACCATGGAAAGACATATCATTCTCAGAGGCAAGGTGCGCTATGACATCAGCATTTATGAGGGCAATGAAACAACAAAATCATTAACCTGAAATACCTTCAATCCACCCACTTTTCTAAGCTCCCTTTATTTCTGGCAACAGCCAACTCAATAACGGTAACATTAATAAACTACATAATGACAGACTGCATTCTGGGACTGTACATGGAACGTAAACAGAATAGGTTACTATGGTTACCTAGCTTGCTACAATATGAAATAAAAAATGTCGAAAATACCTGTGCACATCGGTAGGCGAACAGTGACGTTGATGCATTTTTCAAAATCAGTGGTTTTGTCTCGTGGCAACAGAAGCGGCTGCGGCACGCGGCGAGAGACCGCTTGTTTACCTTCTTCTACCATCTTATCGAGGCCTGTTTCTATCTTTTTCGTAAATAGCCTATTTCATTTCTGTTTCTCTATCATATGTGCATTCTACCATCCAAATACACATAGTTTTATAATAATTGTCCAGACAGTTTAGTTCCTGCACAAATGCCTTGTTTGATGTGGGCCACTGGGAGAGGAGATGTTTTCTGGCTGTCCTGGTGTTAAAATGTCATCAGACTCTTCTATTCTTACAAATTGCAAAACACCCCAAGCTGCTTACTAGTCAGTGAAAAATCACAAATCTTTGAAGGAAATTGGGCCTAAATGTCTGACCTCTAAGGTGGGGGTACAGAAATGTACAGCAACCCCCCTCAGAAAAAGTTCCAACATGACCCATTTGGACCAGGTCTGTGCACATGTCCTCTGGCTCCATGTGCTGCATGAGCGAAAGGGTCAGCCTTGCTGTTTTGACACGAACAAAAAGTGGCTCTCTGACCTCGAAGGCTGGCTCACGGCCAATTAATTGGGATTCATTACATAAACTGGTGTATATCAATATGATGTAATGCACTGATGCAAGTAACTTCTTCTCTTTTATTCATTATATGAGCAGTGTTCTTTTAGGTTGTCTTGTATCTTTTAGGACATTGAACAATTTAATTACTGCATCAAAATCCATAGTGGTAGTACCTTAGAGCACATGTTGCTTTCTTTGTGAGAGGAAGGGGTTGTGATTGGGGGCGTTGGGGTGCAAGGAAGCAGGCAAGCCAGAATGACTTAGAGAGAGATATTGATTTTTCCTTAAAGACTCTGATGTTACAGAAATATCAGCTGCCATAATAATCTAAAAGCAATAACATTTCTCTTGCCAACTTTCTCTTTTTTTTCTTTTTTCTTTGGAGCCAGAATGTCTGTGTAGATTATCCTGGGTCTGCACTGATAGGA
>OMNW01013401.1:32282-47152 GCA_900303245.1 Selene dorsalis | reverse complement strand
TTGGATTATAGGAAGAGCTGTGTAGTTGGTGTCTCTCACTCCCACTTTTTGTTTTTATTATTTTACATTTTACACCACCGGGGCCTCATGGAGAATCTGCTGGTTGCCACTTTTTCCTGTAGAAATCTTGCAGGCAGAAATAATGTAGATAATAACACATATACTAACAAGTTGCAATGAAACTTAATGTGACTCATTGTGAAATTAGGTCAGAGTGGATGACTGGATACACAAAACAAGGACTTTGACACCAGAATTTAAATCCTTCTGTCAGTCTTGAGGTTGGTAGGTAACATACTGAAAATACTCAATGGACACATGTATCAGGTTTTGTTAGGGTTTGCAGAAGATGCATGTTTTTATAGACTCCCAGCTGAGCTGTCTGCAAAGTCCACTGCATGATTTGTACAGCTTTGCAGAGAATTCAATTATTGTTTAACTTTGACTGTGACCACATGATTGTAGTGCAAGTCAAAAGGTCAATCATCACCAGTCATTGCCGGTGAACAGATGTCAACTACTCCCCCGAGGGCCACCAGCGGACATCACTTTATCTTCCCCTTTATCTCTCTCTCTTTATCCCTCAACCATTTTTACCTCTCTCTTTTTTTCACTCAATCATCCTTCTTTCCTCCCTACTTTCTCTGGATTCTTCCCCTTTACCCCTCAATCTATCTCATTCATCCATGCATCCTTCCCTAACATTTACCCCCTCTCAACCTTTCGCTCTTCCCTCTATACCCACCCCACCCCCTGGCCCCTTGATTTTCAGAGAACAGAAGCTAGCTTAGAGGGGGGAGAGGCGGGAAATCAATAAGGCATGATTTATTGATCACTAAAAATGATGCTGCTCATTAGCCCCCCAAAGGGACCTCAGTGTTAAGCAGATGACAAAATGTCACCCGCCCTCGTTCCACCTCACTCGGCCACCCCTCCTGACAAAAAAAAAAAAAAAAAAAAAAAAAAACTGTCCTCCACCAAGCAGCCATCTCTCCTCTTCCCTCTCCCCCAGCAGCTGAGCTAATATCTGGGATGCTGGACAGACGATGCAGGCCTGACAGTGACATGGCAGTAAATTTGACAGAATGTAGTCAATGTGGATGGTATGTGCATTGTTTTCTTTTCAAGTCCATCGCAGCAATTATCAGCTGGTTTCTCGTTTCACTTCTATAATAGAGTTGAGATCTGAGTATAGATGGAGTATGATGGCCTACTGTATACAGCGAATGACCAGGTGTGGGAAGAGGCACAAGCAGACAGGCTTTGAAATTCCCTGTCAGTCTCTCTCTTTTCATTTTTGGCACAACTGCCTCTGTCACTTGTGTCACACACAGGGTGCAACACCAGAGCTACTTTTGAGGACAGTGTGGAAAAAGAGGAAGCCAGGAGGAGCCCATGATGGCAGCCTTTTTTCCAAGCCTTATGATAAGTCAGTTATATGATATGATATATAACTGGAGATAGAGCAAGCATCATTTTCATGCTGAATAGGAACCTGATAGGATGATGGTCCAACAGGAAAGGGACCACCAGATCACCATCATACTTACACATACAAACATCAAATTATGACCTTGAGCCTTTGACAAACAATTGTAAAGTCTGGGATTTTGAATACAATTTGGGATCACCAACAATTGTCCATAAGTCAAAATCAGGTAAAATTCAATTTCTGTGTTCCATGTTTTTGTTGCACAAGGCTGCAATATTTCCCAGATGCAAAACTTAACTGCAGCGCTTATCCAGCACAGACAAATGTGTCTCACTTTAAAGACGACATTCTCTTATATGTAACAGACAGAAAACTCCAATATGCGTTGCAGATGTGTTTGTTGATTGTGATTATAAAATCAGGGTTTTAGCAGCAGCACTGCAGCAGCAGGGAAGTGACTGCTGGTTATGTAGTCCTAATGAGCTGCACTTCACTCACAGCTTCAAACTTGTTCTAATGCCTGACAACAGAAATGGAAAAAAGAAACACGTCAATGAGAACAGATTCAGTGTGACTTCAGCTGCATTAAAATACTCTAGATTTGAGCAGAGAGAGGAGAGGAGAACAGATGAAGAGCCGAAGAGCAGATAGTGGGTTACAGATACAACACAATGAAGCCAATGGTTGCTCCGGTTTGATGTAGATGGGTACTGACAGGTTTTGTTCAGCAGGATAATCTTCAGTAATGAACACCACTCCATGATGTGTGAAGGCTAACTAAAATCAGTAGAAGTGAAAAGCTAATGTTTGGCTCTAATCCAACAACAGCACAGTCACGTGACTTCAACATCACCACCACTGGTTTTCAGTTAAAGGTCAGGTATGGGTACTGACATTTTTATTTTGATACTTTCTTTTTATTGTTTTTTTTGGCAACTAATTAACAACATGCACAGAGGGGAAAAAAAGCAAAGGATAATCAAATAAATACAAACTTCGGAAAAAGCACATGCTGGATTGGGTTTTGACTTATATAGTTGTCTGTCATCGCAGGGTTAGGTTAGATTGCAGTGTGTATCCACATTCTGATGCAGATACCTTAAGCAGCAGAGGTTCTCTCTGCCACCCCACTGCTCCTGGGACAATCCCTCATGTCCGACTGTGTGTGTCATTGGGAGGAAGGGAGGGGCTCAGGCAGGGCCCCAGGAGGGGTGACTGGACACTTCATCACCCGATGGCCAACCTCTCACAATGATGCATGAATCCCGGCAGGACATGGTGCGCAGACCTCTGAGGCCAAAACACACCACAGACACACACAGACCTAAGGCATTAACGGGCACTTCATCCAGTGTCACATCCCCCAGTATCGGGGGGTTGGACAGTGGGAATGAGTGCTGCTTAACAGAGAAGAGTAAAATGCTTTGAACGTGGTGACAAAGTTTATAGAGGTAATAAACACCCATTTAGATGAACACAAAAAGAAATTCAATGAGGTTTTCCGGCTTACTGAACTTTATATTGTGGTGGCCTGTCATGCGTTACCTTCTGCTATTAACTAAACACATCGGGGCTTCCTCAGCGGTACTCGACAAAGAATACTGCCTCATTTATTATATGATCATCCACTCATTTGAGTGCACACACCCTCGGTTGACAAAAGGCTAAATGGTTAGTGATAAATAAAAACACAATCTCACCTACACTGCAGATACACACGTATTTTGTCCATAACAGTGGTTTTCACACACTTCTCTATATCTTCAATAGGAGCTATAGTCTGGAGAATGTGGGTGCCAATCCTGTTACCTCTTACATGCAAAACAAGCACTCTACCATTTGTGAGGATGGGGTGATATTTGATATGGTCACAGAGAAGCATTGAGAGAAATTAGCCTCCCTCAACCCTTCAAAACAGACAGGAATTGTTATAAACTATTGTTATAGGAAATTACAGTAAAATTCCCTTACCAATTAATATTGTACCATTCCATTCCATTCCATATTGTCATACAGGTCTGAGCAGTGTTCATGCTTACTGTTGATCTTTAACTCTTGTTTCAACTGATACCCGAGTTTAAACACTCACTCACTTTATCCGTTGGGCTGGTAAGTAAAGACTCACCACTTTGCAGATGATGCCCTACAATAACACTGTGCAACACACTACCTTACCTTTGTTCTTTTGCCACCATCAGGTCAAAGTTTCCACTTGTACACATGAAATATCATGTCATCATAAAATGTGTCCATTCTGCTTCCAGTATAACCGCATTATTTTGGACCCCTTTCTCAGAAACAATATATTTCTATTCCATATAATAGTAAATCAACTATGGAATTTACTGACTACAAGATTCATTCTCCCTACAATGTGAACCAGTTTAATTTTCTGTTTTACAATCCTGTTGATTTCTGCTGGCACTGTCAACAGGCTACTATTTCCACGTTTATACAGCAGATAAATATGTCTTCCTGAAGCACATTGATGTACATCTGGACATGTGGATACTCAAATCTCAAGCAACACCATCCATCTAAAACATACATACATAAAACCGGCATCCTTTTCATTGTCTTTACCCTTTCCTCTGTTTTGTATCTCATTGACAAAGCTCCTAATAGCAACAATAACAAATCTGTTGGCATGTTGTTTTGTTTAGAGGTCTCCACATCTGAACACAGTCTGCAATAGTCGCACGGAAAGCCTTTCTAACTTTGATGGTTATAAATTTATTTTTAAAAGATAATAAAAAAAAGTTTCAAGGACACTAACATCTGAAGCAGATGCACCCAAAATTGTTGTGGAACACCCTAATTTATAGAAAGAAGATACCAATTAATAAGAATCCAAAGAGACAAAGCAATGCATGCTTTTTATGCCACTGCTCCAGTGGGACCCAGAGCTGGTGACTTACTCACCTCAAAGAAACTTCAAATTTCAAACAAAGATTCACTTGGACTCAAAGATGAAATGAGGTCAGACGTCAGTTGAAGAGTGACCATTTGGAGCATTACTACAGAAATACAGCCTAAATCTGAGATGTTCAGGAGCATGCTGAAACCTCTCCAAGCCATGACTTATTAAAGTGACAACAAAACTGCATCCTTATTATGGCAATTATGACATTCAAGGTCTAGTAGGCTTGTGAGTATATGGCCGCTATTTCGGGAGACCGTTCTGAAGGTCATATCAGAGGGTTCAATTTGGAGAAGTTGTTGGTCAAAAGAGTGACTTTACTGTGGATCAGCAGTGATCAATATTTGCTGAGTTGGATAACCAGCAATCAGAACATTAGTTTGTCCCAGATGTGCGTAAATAATTAGTAACTCCTGTCCTGCATCTGTCCTCAGTAGCCTTAAGCTGGATACTGGGTGGTGAAAGTGGTGGAGATGAATTTTTGACTGGAGACCACAAAGAAGGCGTAAGTGAACCCATCACACGGCTCAGTGTCGCAGTGTGGAATCCTCCCTCCAGAGCCAATGAATGTCAGTGTGATGTTTTGAAGTGGAATCACAGCACATGGGTTGCAGAGAGCATGTGAGCTCTGGATGTGCTTAGTGCTAATTATATTACAGCAGAAGTAGGATTTACTGTGGAGATAACTCAGGCTGAGAGGTAACTGCTGGTTGAAAAGTATCTCTGTGTCCAGTTCACTGCACAGTCACAGAGGTTGTTCTTTCTCAACCTAACAAGAACAACAAGAGAGCTGAAAACCTTGTTAGTCCATTTAGCCTTAGCATTACTGCTGTGGATTTGTATCCATTCAAACAAGATGATGTTATTCAAAAGAAAAAAAAAGATGTTTATCTCAGAATTTATCATAAATTAAAGACTCTCCCTTACATTTTTGTTTCTCTTTACAAAGAGCCTCTTGATAAAATCTGGAAAAAAAAATTATTTTCATCTACAAAAATTTGAGAGTATCACATTGCAGGAAGGTGTGAGAGAGACAGAATGGGAAAAAAAGAAAAAAAATGTATTTAGCCAAGTGGTCAACAGACGGAGTGCTGAAGGCCTTGATGTTTCCCTCACATGGTGTTAAACACTGACTCTGGATCGCCAGACGCATGGTCACTGTGAGGCCTCCAAATCAAGAAACACACAAACGGATGATTCAATCAGGATAAGAAAAAAAAGCTGCCAATTTGTGGAATAAGGGCTATTGTCCTGTTTTGTCCAACTTAGAAACATTATACATGTGATGATACATGTAACTTTGGCTGATTGGTGCTGTATGTTTCAGCACCCTGAGGAATATTTCCTCAGGAATAATTCACAGTGTACACAATGAGTAGTTGACTGGTGGTGAGTCAGTGTGTCACTATTGTCTATGATAGTAGGTGATGAATGATAGGAGTATATAATGATATGTGTAGTTCTTCTCTCATTTACCTAAGCTTAGGTCGTCCCTGCATGTTATTGGTTCGGTGAGTGACATGTGACTGGAGCAGACAGGAAGTTTATGTTGTAAAGTGATGATGTGAAGTAAAAGCTGCTAATAAAAGAAAAAAGAAAAAAGAAAGATCTAGAAGATAGGTTTGTTAGGTCCAAATAAAAAAAAAATTACATCATTATCTGTTTCCATACAAGAACATAAGTAGTTTTATAAAGATTTACATCTTCAGTAGTGGGTTGGTGGGTTTGTCATTGAAAGCCACATTGGGAGCAGGGAGTGCTGAGAGTCTTTAGGTATAATGAATAACACAAGTCTCATCCAGACATACTGACCAAACCAAAACTGTGTGTTTGACTTCAGAAAAGAAGGAGCAACATGTAGCAGGCAGGTGGGAAGGAGAGGCTGTGGTGCAGGCTGTGCATGTCGGTCCGATGACACCACCAAACACATACGTACGTGTTTTATGCTAATGTACATGCACATTTGCATAAAACAGCTATAAATGAGATCTGAGCACTTTCCAAGACACAACAGACGACAGAGAGCGAGAGAAGGAAGAAAAAGCTTTTGCTGTTTTGAAAGCACAGGATGATCGCATGCCACCAACAGCACCTCACATACCATCACCTCACACACCACCCACCATCCACTAACCCCCCGACACCCACCCACCTGTGGATCATCCTCCTCAGTACATTGTCCACAGAGTACATACAGTACCTTCAGGAAGTGTTCAGACTCCAGCACTTTTCCATATATTACTGTGTTCTAAGTTTAGTTTTAAATGAACATAACAAACTTTTTTTTTTCTCATCGGTGGACATTCATAGCCTAAAGTGAAAGCATATCAGATTCCCTAAGGTTCTGTGAGAGTGGATATGATATGATATGATATGAAGTGTCAGGTCTCTTTGTCTAGAGACCTAGAAAGACATCTCCTGAAGACAGTCCAGTGTTTGGCTCCGGCTCATGTGAGAGGTGAACTGTCACCCAGTCTCAGGTCTTCTGGACTCTGGAGCAGATTTTCTTCATGCACCTCTTTGTATTTGGCTGCATTCAAGTAGACTTTTTCCTCCTTCTGTTAGGCTTCTTTGAAGTAGTTGGTCAAACTGCAGCAGGCTGACACATGTATTTCACTGTGTCTTCTTTCTGGTCTCTCTACCATAAAGACCTGATTGATGGAGAGCGATTGAGATGGTTTCTTTAACTCTGCACAGGACTTCTGACTCTGTACAGTGATCTTGGTCCCCTCCCTGACCACACTCTCCTTGTTCGGGTACTCAGATTAGCCAGATGACCAAGAGTTTGATCAAGAAGGAGCTCACTGGACTTCATGGTTTGGGTTAGGTCCTGATATGCAGTGTGAGTTATGGGGCCATTTAAATACAGGTGTTTGCAATGTGTGTCGATTGATATATACCAATATATCATCAGAAGAGCACGGCGTCATGACTATCAACCCAGCTTTATATCCCATAAGATGTCGGAGGTGACCTGTGGTGTGCAGAACGGCAGCGCTTCAAGGATTTTTGGGAGTTTGTTGAAATAAATGTTTACAAGAGAAGTGCGTCCAGGACCAACAGGTCGCAGATCAAAAAGGTTGCAGAGCAAAAACAATAACAGATGGGGATACGTACGGCCGTTTACGTCGCTGCATGCAAGATAAAGGTAATAAAATTTTACATTTATCCGGCAATGAACTGTTTCCATCAGCATTTGTCACATCAGCTTTTTATCAATCAAGAGAAAATCCAATGAGATCGGCCATATTTACTTTTTATCGATTTTCATGACATTTAATTGAATTTAACTGTTTCCATATGTAATACTCTGATCAATATTTCATTATTTTCATGGTAAGGTTAGAATTCCCATAAATAACTATTTCATATAAATAAGGTATTAAAACGTATAAATATTTTTTGTTTAAAATTAATAACTTTAAAAATATCATTTAATGGGGTGTAAACGTCTTTAAAAAGAAGTTAAAAGCAATTCTTAACGTTACATTACGTACGTGAGTTCATGCGTGAGTTCATGACCTGAATGTTCACACTTCCGGGAGAGACCCGAAAGAAGAAGAGGACGGAGCAAGGTGTTGATGGCGAACAGCAGAGACTCAGGGACTGTGTGCGTCGTCAATGTGGAGTTTATTAGTGAGTGACAGAGACTTTGAACTGTAGTTGAGCGACGTGCTCAGAGTTTGTGAGTCGGACTCTCCGCCGCCGCTTGTGTTTTGGTGAACACCAGACGAGTCCAGGTGCGTTAGCTAGCCGGATCTAGGCTAACACCACAGGAGCTGGGCTAACACCACAGGAGCTGGGCTAACACCACCGGCCTCGCTGAGGGGAACCACCGCTTGCACGGACGGAGGAGCGTCGTTGGGTCGTCTCGGGAGAGAGTCGTCGACGGAGGTCGCTTCACCGTTGCCTAGGGAGACGGTCGTTACCGCAACGAGCGGGTGTTTCATCAGCTACGGCTTAGTCTGGATGACTACATCAACACATGGAGTACAGGTATGAAAGGTTTCCATCATGAGCTCCAACTAAAGTGCGCCAACGAGAGTAGAAAAAGAGTCCACTTAAAATAAAATAAGACAGTTTGAGAAAAGACAAAACACTTAATACCCCGGGGTTCCATTTTTTATTTTCTATATCTCTCTTTTAACACAAAATGTTTGAATGTGTGCTTTTCTGAGCCTCAATACATTTCCTGAAACTAAGATAATTGTGTTTGGGTTTATTGATTGGTGTTTTATTATTTAAGTATCAAGGTATATACATGCCAAGTGTTCTCACAGTCTCCATCATTTACAAGTGAGAATTATACAGGACCCTAGACTGAAATTTATTATTCGAGATGTGCCTTTTGCCATAAATCATTTGCATGAGAGTTAAAGCTTCGTCTTTATAACATAAAGTGGGTTTTACTACACGAGCCGGTGGTAAAAGGGTTACACATAAGGCATTTTTAATTTGATATCGCTTAATGTGAATAAAAACGTGTGGATGGAAACATGGTTACTGAGGGTAACTTGGCCTGGATTTAATGTAAGAAAGTATCAATTTTCAGCTAAACCAACATCAGAAAAATGAAAAAGTGAAAACTGGTCAACACGTGGAGCAACTGTGTTCAGCGTCTGTCTATGTGTGTGTCTGTTTGCTGGTTTAATAAGAATAATTTAGAAATATTTCAAACCCATAAAAGGTTGTTTTTACCTTTTTCTTCAAACCCCCTCAGTCCCCCAATAATTCAAAGCCTGATTGTAACATGTTGAAGGGGTTTTAATGTGTGTGTGTTTTGCAACATGGATTAAGGCGTAGGGTATTTAAGGTACTCCTTAATTTGTATCCCACGTTAAAAGGATTTTAGGATTTTTCTGTTCAGGATCAAATGTGCTCTAAATTGGGGGTTAATTGATGGATAAATGAATGATCTCAAGACATTAAGCAATTTTTGCCCTGGATTATCTCCATGGTTAAAGGGGGTTTGGGAGGGTGATAAAAACCCATTTAAATTAATAGCATGAAAGCCATTCAAGTTTTCTCTATTTGGAGGTACATGCAAACATATATGGTCACATAATTCAGAATGCTTCCATGTTTATTTTCTTTATTTTATTAGTTAGCATATAAGCATGATCTATTTGCTTGTGTGAGTGGACTCTCCCTGGGTTTTCCAGTACAGTCCAAAAACATGCACACTATATGGATTGGAGACTCCTTGGTCTCCGACCTACAGTGCCTTAGATGCCTTAGATGTGGATGTGAGCATGTGTGCCTTGTTTGTCTCTATACAGTGCCAGTTAGTGATAGACTGTCAAGGTGTACCCTGTGTCAGCTGTGATTGGCTCCAGCCTTCTGCCGTCCTGCACAGGAAAATGGCATCGATAATGAATAGATGGTATTTAGTCTAATTCAGACTTGACTGATTTTCTGTGGTTTACCAGAAACATTACATTTCTATCTGAAAATGACAACACTAGAATACATAGTGCATTGAACAGAATATCATATTTTTGTTGTGTATTTAAATGGGCAATGACGTCATCATGGATAGATGCTAAGAGAGGCTCAAGTAAAAAAAATGTGATACAACATATCTGCAATTCTTTTATTTGTGTTGATAAAGCATAAACACAACATATATTCTTTTGTTTGTACAACTTCAAATTGAGGATTTCTAGTTGAGTTTTTAGAGTAGATTCAGACAAAGTGCAATACAGTTATGTTGAACTTTAAACCCAAAAAGGTGGAAGTGCTGCTTGGTCCTCTTATTGATGGTCCTCAGGTGCTCTTTGGAAATTCTGGGTGTTTTTCTTTTTTTTTCAAAAGTTTACAGTTTGACCCAAAAGTGCAAAAAAAATAAAAAATCATCCAAGGCACACTGCAGGATTGTTGAAAAAAGTATTAAAGGGGAACTATGCAAGTCTGGTCACTTATCCTCTGCTTTGTTAACCCTCCTCATGGCCATGTGCATTTGATTTGAACAAAGCCAGCTCTGGAGCGCTGGCTGGAGCGCTGGATAATGTTATATAACATATATGATGTTATGATGTGTATATTTGTGTAGTCTTAACTGTCATAAACAAAGGATTAGGGGTTATGGGGTATGTGATCATAGACCCCAGAGGGTTACTAAGGTAAAAATATACCATAGTTCCTCTTTAAAATGCCTTTATTTTACATGACAATTAATTTAAAAATCATAAAGCCCTGGTGAAGACCAGTGTTGGTGGTTGCAACACGTTGGCTATGATTTTTAAATTCTGCAGTGCGCCTTGGATATTTTGTTTTGCACTTTTGCGTCAAACTATAAAATTTTGCAATTCAGTTATATTTAAAGCCCCTACAAAGAACAAAGACCTGGATATGCAAACGTCTCTCATTTCTGCTGAAGTCTCTGTATGGCCTACAACAGCAAATGAGGCCATCTATGGGAAGATAAGCTATTTCTAAATGATGTAACTCTTTACCTTCGGGAGGCCGTGGTCGGGTCCGTCCACTGGACGAAACGATTTGCGGCACTCAGACCGGAGACGGCACGTTGAGCCACGTTTGTGTCAGAGTGAAATTTTCTCCTGATAGCAGATGATGGTGACATGACTAACACACACATGAACTTACATGAGCATGTGTGTGTGTGTGTGTGTGTTCAGAGACTCTGAGTAACTCTTAGCTCATTAATGTAAACACACTATAGCAAAGGTTCTGCAGAGCTGCACCACTGACTCCATAATCCACCTGGAGACAGACCAACATGTCTGCCTGCTTCATGGCTCTTTATCCTCTACTGTTTCTCTTCCTCTGTCTACCTCTCTCATGTTTTCCCCTCAGGCTTTACCTCCTCCATCATCACTTCTGCCCCTTTCCCTTTTCAAGCCACTCTTATGTTCTTGCCCTCTTAGCATGCTTCCCTTTCTTTCTCCATCCTCTTTTTCATGCTCCAACATCTGCCAGTACTTTTTGAACTCCACATGAGTGGTCCCTCAGAAGTTTACACTGTGACACTAAATAATAACCACCCATATGCCATTTACTCTTTACAAGTATGTGGCTTTCATCTAGCCTGAAAGGATTTAATTGTGAGCTTTATAGCTCATGAATATAGCATATTGTATTGATACATTTTCACGTCCAGGGGACAAATGGAAACAGTGAATGTTGTTATTGGAGATGTTATTCTTTACTGTGTCTAGACCAGCCAGCAGATATTGTTACTGTGGCTCTGGCACTGTGAGTACAGCAGTATAGATAATAGTCATCTTTACGCTAATAATAACTAGCAGGCATGTGTATGGAATTATCAACTGTGCCAACATTAACAACATTGTAGTACTGTTAACCTATACTCCAGATGAGGTACTTGTACTTAATTATTTCTATGCCTTAGGGGCCGTGTCCACCAAACGCACTTTTTGCGCTTATAGCGTCTACTTTCTATACAGATCCTATGAAAAAACGCCCTCAGCAGTGACCATTTTTGTCACAGCGCTCAGAGCGCTTCGAGTTGAAATGTGTTCAACTTTTAGAACAGCGCGGCGCTCGTCAATGTCACTTTTCCCACACTGACCAATCAAAATCAAGAAGGGGCGGGACATACGTTACCTACAACAACACAACCAGTGACATGGCTTGGTTTACACTTGGTGTTTGGCCTCTTATACTTCTGTTCCACTACATTGAGACTATACTTGGTAAAAGATCTGGGCCCGGTCGCACAAAACACCTTATATTTTCTATTTAAACATGATACTTAAGGGTTAAGCTGAGGGTATTTTTTAAAAGGGTTGCAGATAATCCCTTAAAAGCATTGATTTGTTTTTCAAATCCTTGAAGGCATTAGCAGCAGTGAAAGATTTGACAGTGGCAAAGTTATATTGTTTCCATGGAGACTGTCTGCTGCCAGTAGCATTTACCTGTGATCATTTAAATTGAGGCAATAAAAAAAAACAAAAAAAAACTTTGATCATGATGTTGTTTTGATAGTAACCTCTGTTAAGCAACGGTAAGAATGTTTAAACTCTGTGAGTGATACACTGCTGATGTGTGGACGTGAAAACCTTCCACTACATCTTCCAAGACAGATCACGTGATTTAAAACCACAGATCAATCATCAAGCTGCAAATAGTTGAGAGATTGTGCAGTTCACAAAGTGACTGCAGATTAGATCTGTGATATAAAATCACTTGCTCATCATGAAGGGTGTTTCCTAATCACCACATTCTTCTTGGGATGTGTTGACGTTTACCACAAACCCAGACATGTTGCAGTTAGGATACAGTGAATGGCACCTTTAGGTTTTGATCCTTGGTTGTCAAAGTCTTTTGTGCAGCACTTAAACTGACTGTAATATCAGGACAACACCTTAAAGTATTAGGTAAATAACTTGAGGGGGTTTCAAGGTTTGTTTTGTGCAACTGTTTTTATTTTAAGGAAACTTCAACTCACGTACTGCTACTTGTCTCTCTCCTGGTACAAAGTTGTGCAGCTGTGTATTTGTTGTCAGCGGTGGTTAGAGTTAAAAATAATATTGGCCTGCGTGAGTGTGTTTCCTGTACAATGTGGTCAGGTGTGTAGAAACAGAAGCTTACCATCCTCTTCCTGTTGAGTAATGCGCTTGATATGTGGGTTGATAATGTTGACATGTTGGATAAGAAAAGACAGCGTTCACATCTGAGGCCGTACCATCGCTGCACAGGCACGCAGGCACAAGCATTACGCACATGACAGATGAATATCAGGGTTATGATTCCTATTCAGTCGCTCCAAAGTTCATATAAATTTGTGCTTATGAAATTATGGAGTTGCAAAGGCTCATTGATCCAGTTGCCCACTTTTCCCAATAATTCAGACTAATCCAGGACATATATTTTTGTGTCAGAGCACTGATCTGTGACAGTTTGGTATCTTGGTGAATCACCTTGCACCCCAGTGGGAGGAGAGGTGCGACAGAGGGCACAACGACTAAGATCTGCAGCTTTCAACTGCTCACCATACATTTGTTGCATTATAATTTCTTTTTTTTTGTTTTTTTATTTTTTGTTTTAGCTGACATAACAAAGACGTAACTTCATTTTTTAAATCAAACTGGACCACAGATTAAAGCTTTAGATACAGTAATGCAAAAGCGTACACTATGCTGTCACGTCTAAGTGTCTCTGGAAGTTAAAACAGGGGTTTGTAGTAGTTTGGGGTTTGCAGTGGCATCAAGTAGATTGGAATGTGTTTATTTGTGTCTCATGAACATGACTGATTTTGTCTTTCATCTGTTCCTCTACATTCTCCCTCCTTTCTTCCCTCTCCTCCTGTGCTGTTGTTCAGTGTTTTGTTTATCCTCCCGCCCACCATCCTCTTATACCCCATGGCATGCTAATCAGGTGTTTTTTCATTGGTGTGTGTGTGTGTGTGTGTGTGCTGGGCCAGGTTGACTTACAGACGGCCTCTGTAATAGCAGGTGTTGCCACAACGAAGTGGAACAGCTTGCCTTCCCTTACCCAACTTTAGCTTTGCCCTCTGGAGGCCAACATTAAGACAGCAGCCACACACATATACACACACACACAGTATCACATATACACACACACAGTATCACATATACACACACACATAGTATGAATAATACACCTACAGACATACATTATCCCATTGTCACATCGTCTCTGTCTCTTTTCTCTTATTGTTTTGTTATCTCATTCTCTCTGTTTTATCTCTTTACTTTCTCTTTAAGCTTCTAGTCATCAATCTTTTATTTTTGTGCATCTATTCTGTCATTCGTGCTTTTTGTGGACTAATTTCATGTGATATTCCATTCAGCATTTCCTGTTGACACCTGGTGTGGTCTTCTGCTGCTGGAAACCATCTGCTTCAAGGTTCCTCGTGTTGTGCGTTCAGAGATGCTCCTGTGTTTACAATGGTTGTAATGAGTGGTGATTTGACTTACTGTTACCTTTCTATCTGCTGTGGCCATTCTCCCTGACCTCTGATACCAACAAGGGATTGTGCTCCAGAGAATTGCTGCTCACTGGATATTATCTCTTTTTCAGATCATCCTCTATTAAACCCTCGAGACTGTCGTTTTTAAAAATCCCAGTCGATCATCAGTTTCTGAACTACACCAACAACCATGCCACGTTCAAAGTAATTCAAATCACCTTTCTTCTCCATGCAGGTGCTGCCATGTGACTGGCCAATGATATATTTACATTAATGAACATATTAACAACTTTACTTAATCAAGTGTTCAGTGTGTGTATTTGTTATTGGAGTGGTGCTGCAGCTCAGTCTGGTAGTACAGGTTATGCTGGCATGTACATTGATGTGAACATCTTGAAACCATTCACTCCCAGTATCTTTTATGCAAAAGACAACAGGCATTCATACTTTTTCTTTCTTTCTGTCTTTCTCATTTGAAATGCTGCTCTGTCTCTTTCAATATAAACTAAATGTTGAGTTTACTGAAAACAACAGTCAATCAACTGGTGTTAAATTATAAATTATTCAGATCATATACAATTATACACGTAGTAGGGCAAACA
>OMNW01013401.1:11163-22251 GCA_900303245.1 Selene dorsalis | reverse complement strand
CAACGAAAGCATATGTTTCAGTCTGTGTGTGTGTGTGTGTGTCAGCCCCATCATCAGCCTCCGCATCTGATAAGACAGTGATGTTCATCCAGTGTGTTTTACATATTCATACGCCCTCCCCCTCAGGTATTCTGGTGTCATCAATCCAAATGCACAATAGGAGCTGGATCAAGGAAACACTCAGGTCACACACTTCTAACACAAGCTACTGCTATTACCGGGGCCGTGTTCACTGCAGTTAATCCCCGCGTGCAGAGCCAGCCTGTAGTCTGATTTCCCCTGGGGGGGGGTCTCCACACAGCTCCCACTCTCAGGTGTTTATTTTGTCTTTAAAGCTGCACTGAAAAACATTTTTTTTTTTATGTTTAAATCCAGATATCCCACCGTCACTAACTGAGATGTCTACATGTCCAAATTAAACTCTGTTGTTGAAAGGTGATGAACTGAAATGTGTTTTTGTTTTTTTGACCCTTGAATTGAACTGTTTTCTTTAGAAAATATAACCCAACCAGAATTTAGCATCTGGGATGCTGCAGCTTTAAATAACTAAAAAAAAAAAAAAAACTTGTGTTACTTTGGTGAAAACAGATACCTTTATGAAAATTCAATCAAAGCAAAATTCATAAAAGGTCAACATCATTAGCAAATGGTTTTGATTTAAGTCCCATTTTAACCTGCTGTTGTAGATGGTAGCATCTCAAATTTCACCATTTTTCTTGTGACTTCATAGCTGAAGAGATCCTCACATAGGAAGTGTGAAATGGGAGCAGGCAGTAACTTCATTTTGACATTGGACTTTGTTTCTCAGAAAAACATGTGAGGTGTTATCAGAGAAGTCGATCGGGACGGGAGGCATTTCGTAATTAACTCTAAAAAGACAACTCCAGTTTTAGCTGAATTTGTCTATAAATAATTCCTACATGGAGACGAAGGAACCGGGGGGATTTTCTCTCATGTGCTCCCTCTGTGGTCGCCCCCCGCATGACTACCAGCCACAGATGGACACTGCACTCGCCCTCCTCACGTTTTCTCACGTTAAATTGGTCTAGCCGAAGTGTAGGCTCAGAGACGACTGGCGAGAGCTCTTTGGGGGATCCTGGACCAGGCGATGAGGCCACCCGGGACTGGTCAGGCTGAGCAGGGGAGAGCGAGGCAGGGAGAGAATGAGTCAGAGGCAGAGAGAGCGTGTGCATAAGTGTGTGTGTACGTCTTATTATCTGCGTCTCCTCAGCTTTTTTGTGAAGGAACCAGATGGGGTCCATTCACACCACTCTGAGTTCTGGAGGCTCCCTGCAGCCACTTCTTGTTATCTTTTGTCACCAATCAAGTGCCGTTTTCTCCCTCCCTCTCTCCTCTCCTCCCCTTCCTCTCCTCCCCATTCTTTTTTTTCCTTCTTCTATCATCCATCCTCTCTGCCTCTATTTGGGGCCACCAGTGGGCATAGTTGACTTTTGTAGGTTTGTGGTGTGTAAATATAGCCTGTTTGATGCTACCTGACAAAGACCTAGATATTTGGAACCTCATCTTATTATAGCTGGAAGGTTACCCTTTTTCCCATTGTGGACTATATCATGTTTAAAGTGTACAAAGGTTAAGATCTTCCACTCTTCCACACAGTTTTGCATAAAGATCTTTGACTCTGACTTTGACTCTTTGTCTATTCATCTGCCTTCAGACATGTGTGTCCAAAGCATGACACTGATCTATCTCAAAACCACTGAGCAGATGGTACTGGTCTTGGATAGAGCATAGGTTCCCAGATTTCTAATGATGATTGACTAATGATGATTCTAATGATCCTCAAAAATTAATTAATACAACACGAAACTTCCCTCCTGACCAACACCGGTCAGTGATGAAGTACCTGGAACACTAATGTTTGGACAAACAGGAAATTCAGTTTGATGAAAAATCATGAAATTTCCCTGGACCAAAATGTTAACTATGCACAACACACAGTATCTCTGTACTGCATTAGATGAGTATCAACTGTTGGTGTCAGTGGATATTGTGCACAGCTTCTAGTAAAGTGTGTGAAGGTCAGGGTGGTGGATGGGCGTTTAACGAGTCCAGCTGTATGCTGGAGGTCATAATTCGCCACAGGCCTGTGATCAATGTCATGTGTTGTAAAACAAAACATCAGAAAGCAAAGACAGTGCTGTTGGTGTCCTCAACAAAGCCATGTGAAGGATGTCGACTTTTGTGTGCCTACAATACTCCCGATCTGATTTCAAACTGACTAGTGATTATCAGCCTTTAGCATAAAATGTTTATCCCCTCAAGACCTATGTCTGTTACATATGTCTGCTACAATAGTACACAAGTTGTGTTTGGGGTTGTCATGAACATTAAATTGTTGTGTGATGTTTCGGTCGGCCGTACGTCACATTATTGTGTTGTGCTGCTGTTAAGACGTTGAGGGCTTCTCTCTGATGAATGGAAATCAGAACATTTAGAAGAAGCACCTTGACACATGAGCAAAAGCAGAGAGTGGCGTTCTCACAGGAGTGTGAGAGCTCAGCGAGGGAGTGTGAAACTCTCCATCCTCTATTTAATTACACAGTTGAAGTGCAGTGTCCATGAGTGAGTGAGACAATGCATGCTGTATGTGTACATAGAGTGAATGGGGGTATTTTGATTGACTCCTCTGACTAATCAGAGCTCATTGTTTTACAAGGCTGAGAACAAAGGCGAAGCGATTGCCGTGATTATGGTGAAACCAGAGGAGAAACGGAGCGGCCCATCATGACCACGGCTGCAGGACGAGGATGATCATCACTCTCATTAACAGGGCCATCTTCATCATCACCATCATCATCTTCATCTTCTTCTTTCTCACATTTCATCATCATCACATTATCACCATTACAAACATCATGGCCACGGCCATTTTCGCCATTCCTGCCTCTGTTCACTATGGTCAATGGCAATGGTCACCACGACACCGGTGCTAAATTCAAACAAATGACGGCGGTTAAAAGAACAAAACACAAATGCCACAACACCAATAATGACTTCATCCTTCATTTCGTATTTGTTTTTTTTTACTCATGGACGTATCGGTTTGGCGCAGATAGATGATGTGCGCTGATGCGGTGAACGCTGATGATGTTGCATATTGACATACGTCGTAACCTGCAATTCAGTAGCAAATGGTCATCGCACAATCTGCACACATCAAACTTGATGTTGTACCAAAGTTTGTTAGATGCACGTCGCATAGTGTGTCATGCAATAGTCTTATAAGATTGCTAAAATCGCACAGTGTATAGAGGGCATTAGACTCTGTGGTCCTTGACTGCGGAGATGTTTGGAGATCACTCAGACCAATCTTCAGAGCAACCCAGGGACCGATTTTCTTCCAGAGTTTCCAAGAACTCCATTTTTGGCAGGGATGTAAAAGAGACAGTTAGAAACTATGACATTGATATAAAGCTGATACTATGTAAGAAGAAGTAGCACCCACTGCACAGGTGTTTTTTCGTTAGCAACCAACAAATCTGTCAGAATGAACTTACAGATGGCTTTTCATTGACTTTTCCAAAGCAGTGTTTAAACACATACCAATTATCCATTCCTCTTTAATTTTAATGCATTTCCCTACCTTCAAGAATAGGAGCTAAAGTCTTATGGAGAATGTGGGCATTGATCCCATTACCTCTCACATGCTAAGCAAGCACTCTAACGTTTGAGCTAATTACCCTGTGTGGAAAGCTCCAGTTTGATGTGATCATACATTGAGGATAATCATTGTTTTTGAAGGCTTAAGAGCAGACATCTTAAATAAGCTGCAGTATTATACAAGCCACTGCATTCCAGAGTGCGACAATGTTCTGAGCAATGTTCACTGCTTTGCACGTGATAACTTGTCTTCAGGAGGGCAGGTTCACTGGAGAACGTGGGCATCTATCCTACTTCCTCTTGCATGCCTTATAAAGATCTACTAGAGTTTTCAAGAACTACTGTTTGACAAGGATGGGATTCAAACCCAGGCATGCAGACCACAATGGATTAGCACTCGCCTCAACCACTCAGCCACCTCTTATGACAGCAAATTTAAAAAGTGGTCAGGGTATTGAACTTGGGCATTGATCCCACTACCTCTCCCATGTTTAGCTAGCACTCTACCACTTGAGCTATTTTCCCCATGTGAAGGACCTCCATTTGCTTTGACCACAAAAAAAGCATCAAGAACAAGTGTTCTCTTTTAAGCACATATATTGAACAAGATGTCAAAGTGTTGCCTTGATTTGTTCTCATTCACAAGGTTGAACCTGTAATTGCCATTGAAAACAATCACTCCTACAGTTGTGTCATTCTGTTCAGGATCATGTGATAACTCATCTTTAGGAGGACAGGTTCCCTGAAGGATATAAGTGTCAATCCCACTAGCTCCTGCATTTTAAGCTCTACCAGTTGAGTTACTTCAGTTGTGAACAACTACCAGCTTCCCTTCAAATATGCGTGACACCCATCAATCCAATATATTTTCTAAATGTTCATCTCATATAGTACATTTCTATCAGTTTATCTCCCTGTCTAAATAGTATTTTCCTATCTACTTTTACCTAATACATTTTTCCTAAGTACTAAGCAGGAAACCACTGCCACACACACACACAGTGCAGAGTGTGTATGTGCCCTCATTTTTATACTGTAGTCTAGACAAGTTTCTGAACATTAAAGCTGGTAACTGGTCATAATATTGTCTCTGATAAGTATAATCTGCTGTCTGTGCCTGTGTTCTCATATCACTTCTATTAACTATTACTGACCAGTTGGACAAATTGACTTATTCTTTAAAGGTCTTCTCATTAGCAACAAGTGAAGCAGTCGCCAAGAACAAATAGAGAAACAGCATGGGCACACTCACAAACGGCGAGCTGAGAAAAACCACACTGCAGACATTTAAATACACAGGAGCTGATCTGTGAAGTGTGGACAGTTTTGAGCGGCAACGCTTTAGTCAAAACAGATTAAAGGTCAGGGAACACTTTTTGAAAAAAAGGGAAGAAAATGAATGTGGAACACTTTGTATTGTGTCACTAAGACATTAAGTGTGTGTTAAGCTGGATGAGGAAAGGGGGATAGTGGTGACGGCGGCGGTGGGGCTGCTGCGTCCAAGCCTGGCATCCTGTTTCTCCGGCGAGGTGTTAACCGAGTGAGAAACGCAGCGCCCGATAGGACGACTGGCTCGCCTCCACCTCCACCCACCAATGCCACACTCTCCTACATCTGATGTGTCAAAAAGGAAAAAAAAAAAGAGAGAGGGAGAAGCGAGGAGCGGCTAGACGGGGTCACGGGGGAGTACAGACACACACTGAGGATTTACACTGCGCTACTGTTCGTGTGTGGATGTCCTGGTTTACAGCACGTAGTCCTCCTCTGTGTGTGTGTGTGTGTGTGTGTACTACTGCCCTTGCTTAGACCCTCTGTGACACCTCAGCCTACGCTCATTTCTCAAAGATTAGCATTTGGATTTAACCTGTTGAACTGGGCTTTTATGAAGTGGACTTTTATTCCAGATTTCCAGTTTTTACTTTGACAAACTTCAAAGTCAAAGTTAGTACAGAATTCAGCCTTTATGTAAGTAAGTTGAAATAACATGGCCAATAACACACACAAAACCCATGTGCATTTTGAGACTTTTTTGTGTTCTGACAAAGGTGACTTTGTATACCTTTGTGTTGAGTCTGAACACACTGTGAATCCCCTGTCACACAGTCTTTGGCTCCTTCATTACAAATGTATATTACATGGCCAAACACAGGCACGGGGGCTCAGAGAGCTCAGAGATTAGTGTCAATTTCAACAGAAAGATCAAAGTTCAGAAGATCAAAGTTTTTTTTTTTTTGTTCAAATTGTAATTTTGAGTCTTTGGACACAATTCAAAAAGGCCATCACCATCACCTCACACCCTTACAGTATCATCACGGATAACTGAGATACACCACTGTCCTATTTCAAAAGCAACAGTTTCATCACTCTCTCCACTGATACACTGACGCTGCTGAACTCCTCCCAGACTTCTACTGTCTGAATCACACACCACATCATTAGAACTTTCTCTCAAAGTGATGCTGTGACACGGCCAGGGTCACTGTAAGCACAAGGCAAGATTTGTTAAATAGTTAAATAACTGGTTGGATCACATTAAGAGAAAGAGTTTAATAAATAGATATCATTAATTCAGGTAAAGATAAGATTTAAATATGAATTATGTGACTGAAGTCATAGTGCTTAGAACAAAGACAGGTTTGTTCCAATTAAAGGTGGAGTTTTGGAACTGAGATTGAAGTTTGAGCTCAAGAGGTAGTGAAGAAGGAGATTTTCATATCTCCAAAATTCATCTTATTTCAAGGCCTTACTCACACTGCGGGGTGTTTAGATCAGATCAGCTTCACATTGTTAAGACACTGTTTCATTCGCCAGAGTTAAGTGCCTATAGATAAGCTGTATTTTGGTAAGATACAGAATAATGTTGAAACCATGTTAATGTCATCATCCATTTGAGTGCTGCTCAACATTTCAAAACTTTTTTCTCCAGCTCACTATTTCAAACACAGAAACCTCTGATTTCAAACTCAAAATGATGACTTTAATGTACAGTTCATAGTTTATTTGGACCCATAGTGAGGTTTTATGGCTGAACAGCTTCCAGTGATATGATAGATGTTATGATGAAGTCATGTGATGTAGTATTAAGTCTGAAGTTTATGTTAGGAGCAGGTGGGCGTTGCTGTTCATTTGTGAAACTGATTCAATAATGTCAACAATTCTTTCCTGCAACCATTCCACAGCCTTCGATGATTTCCTGTTGCACTTATAGTACATTGTATGATTCAGTGTTTAAGGAGAATGCGGAGGACTAAAAGTCAAGGTAGATGAGCTTCTGTTGCTTCAGCTTTTCTCATTCCTCTCTGTCCAGTAATCTTTCAACCTGAGCATTATGGACCACAGAATGAAACCTGTGGCCCTTAAGATTTTTCAGTTATTAACAGTGAGAAACTTCAGTGGTGAACCTGCAGCTTGTGTCAAAGAGGTGTCTGCTGCTCCACTGATGATATCCTGTATGTGCTGTGCTTTCATCAGAGCAGCGCCCCTCCACTCTCTCACTCACTCTACTCTGCTGCTTGTCACTAGACACCGGCCTTCTCCAAGGGCACTGTGGCAACGAGATCCACAGCCACCACCCCCCCACCGCCCCATCCCCCGGTCCACGGCCCGGAGCCCAGACGAGTGTTCAGGGGCAGAGCTGATCGATAGAGAGAGGCTGAGATATGCCATTACAGGTGAGGCCATCCCTTGTGCCATCCTAGCCGCTCCTCAACACAGCTCCTTGCCCATTCAGCAATATCTGCACATACTAGGGAGGGGGTAAAACGAGAAGGGTCACTTATTCTTTCAAGTGTTTTTTTGAGGTCCTGGGAGGATTTAGAGATCGTTAGGGCATCTATCGTTGGTCTACCACACCCTGCTGTGACATTGTCTGTGGCTTGGTCAAATGAAATTGCAGATCAAACTCAATAAACCCAAATTTCTCTCTGCTGCTTCACTTCTACTGGCTGTAGGAACAAAGCTCTGTTGTGGAACGATGTCAACCTGAAGTTTCCTGCTGTATAAAGACAAAAAAAAACTATCATCTTCAGGTCAGGAGAGGTCTTATTGCTAACTCTGGTTCTCCTGTGTCTGTTCTGCCCACACACACACCTTCTTTCCCTCTTCATTTCCACGCCAAGGCTAAACAGCTAAAAATCCACCGCCTCTCAACACCCTCCCCAGTTTCCTTCCCGAGGAGCCGCCAAACAAATGCGGGCTGCAGCGCCTGTCAAACGTCCCCGTGTCCTTTCAAGTTTGACTCAGAATAAGACCGGTAATGATGGGTGACGTGGGAGTGGATAGTTATTGCCATTAAGGCAAATAATAGCTCTTAATGCCAGCACTAATGGGCAAAAAATAGATTCCCTTTTTACCAAGAAGAAGGAGAGCAGTTAAGAGCACTTGTGTGGAGTCTCTGTGCGGTAAAGAGCCCGAGCCGGCTGCTGCTATGTTCTAATGGCAGGAGCTTCGCTGTCGGCTAAATGGCATCACGGAGCTGGGGTACGGTCCGATTTGTCTGCTGCTTTCGCTGATTTGAGGTCAGCGTGGATCATTAAGTATTTGAGGGGGCAGTAACAGAGCTGTGGAGAATCATAATTGGCAGAGGTTCTTCACTGTGTTTGTGAAACTTGAAATGCAGGAACTGCGAGGTCCTGGATGGAGGGAGAAGCATGAATGTGTTAACTCAAAGGATCCCTCACTGAGGTTTTCCTTTCAAACATTGTCTCTTCAGCTTCTAGCGGATACCTGAATTGTGTTTGTCCGGAATAACAGAGAAAGACAAAGTTCTGAGTGACTAACTTTTGGTAGAAGTGTATAGGAAACTCCGCAAATTTTGGAAAAAACTTCCTGTGCGAGCTGATATTTGGGAACGTTCCACAGGTGGTGACAATGAAGTGACTAAACGATACGACTTTGACAAAACTTTGTCTCCACTTCAGCTTCTCTGGTACAACAACCGCCCACAAAATTAGCAGCATGATGGTTTGTGAAGGTGGCCTGGGATGGAGTCAAGTTCCCATCCTGAGCTATTGTTTCACTTCTGCTGGTGGGAGATTATTTCAAGAACTAATCTTGTGTGATTCCTAGGAGACAGATTTGTGACTAACTAAAAATAAATAAATGAATACAAATAAAGAAGAAGTAAAAGCAGGTAGACATGTGTATGTGGACAAAATTCATCTTTTTGTATTTAACCCTAACACAAGTCTACACAGGAAATGTGTTGCTCTTTATCTAGCCTGACTTCCAGTGTCAGCATGTCTCTCCTTCAATGTACTGGCAGGCTGTATTTGCCCAGCCTGCCTGCCCTTGTCCTTGGCTGGCTGGTGACAGAGGACATGTGGTAGACCAGGTCATCTTTCAGGGGCTAGTGGCTGGAACTTGAACTTCTATCATTCTTTAGTAGCAGGAGAGCCCCTCAGGGAGGCTCATATCAAAGGAGGCCTCCTTCTCTTCCTTCCCCTTTCACTAAAGGGGAGATCTCTGTACTCCTTCTCGGGTGGGGGGTCATCAAGCGGCAGCGGGCTGAGGTCTGGTCAGTGTGGTGTACAGCAGTGTAAATGCTGACATATTCATATACAGACACGCAGAGTGCAAAATGCTGCATGTCAATCAATATTGAAGAAATGGGTCAAAGTCAGGAATGCTGACACACCACAGTCCGCCCTTCCTTTTGTTGTGAACCCATCAATCACAATACAGACAAATAAAAAAGATTTCAATGTAGGTAAGGCAAATATGGGCAAGGTCTGGAAAAGTCTTGTATTCATTTTGGACAATTCTGCAATGAAAATGTATCCAGAATGATCAGAAAAACATCAGGAACAATGTCATTGATTTCTGTTTAGCAGCCTTCAACAGACACTGTTTTAAATGTGTCTGTGATGCATCAGACCCCATCTATAATGTCCCTGAAACAAAGGTGATGACTTCATGCATTTTATTATTTTATTAGTCTTTTTTAATGAAGAAAAGTGAAACAAACAACAAAATGACGACAAACATATCGAAGATGAAATATAAACAGATTTAAACATCAAACAAGAAAACAACAACAAAAGCACTAAAAAAGACCCAATAAACAAGAATATGCACAGAACAACACAGAAGACAAGTGTATAAATATAAGCTCAATAATAGGTAAACATACAAATTAATAATAACAATAAGACAAAAAGTAAAAAATACAACATTGTTTTGATTAGGGATTATGAATGTGAACAGACTGGCGCAGTCTCTAATGTGCTTGGGGAGGGAGTTCCAGAGGAGGGGACAGCTATAAAGAAGTGTTGTATAGTAATGGAGCAGATCTGGAGGATGCCACCCTGTTCCTGTTCCAGCTGAGATGAAGAGGTGTTTTCATGGTTGCTGTGCTGTTGGTGCAAAGAGGAAGGCTTGGAAGTGGAGATGTACTAGATCGGTGCTTTCTGCCATCAGTCATCATGGGAAATATCATCTCTCTGCCCAACAAGAGTGATGAAGAGCTGGAGATGTTGGTGAAGACTCAGAAAGTAGACATTTTTTCAACTCATAACAATACTTGTGTACATCCCACACAATGGCTACTGCTGAAGGTCCTTCTGAAGTTCTCCCTGAAGTTGTTGCTAGGATAAAGACTAATCATCCTGAGGCACTTTTAATGATATCAGGAGACTTCAATCATGTTTCCCTGATGGATTCAATGAGGGATGTGGTGAGGAGATGAACACTGAGGGTGGTTGGTTGCCCCAGTGCTCAATCCTGAGTGTGGAGACAGGAGGTGGGCAGTAGGTTCATGTGGTGGGAGGGGACCTGGTTATGTAGGACTTTGTAAGTGAGGAGAAGGAGTTTGAATCAAATCTGTTGTGGAACAGGAAGATGTTGAAGTTGAGGAAGATGGGGTGGAGTGGTCACAGGAGCGGCAGTGGGTGAACAGGTGAGCCGCAGGAGTTTGGATGATGAGCTGGAGATGCTGTGTCAGGAGTGTTTTGGATGAGAAAAGACCTGGACCTGAGGTGACACTGATGGAGAGGGGAGGTATGGTCCTCAGCTTCTGGGGACATCATTAACATGTTGTTCAAAGGAGAGGTTGCTGTCCAAGATGTCTCCATGTTGTGGTTGCCAGGAGTGGAGCAACTGATAGTAACGCAGAAGTTGTGAGATGTTTTGGTGATGGGTTTGGGACCACTAATGATCATAAAAGATTTGTCATTGTTTAGATTGAGTTGGGGGAGTTGGTCTGCATCCAGACTTAATTTCAGAGAAAGTTGGTCAGAATTACAGTGATGAATTTTCTGGAGATGAAGAGGTGGACATCATCAGTGTAGTGTTGGAAATACGATACGATAGAAATAACTTTATTAAGCCCCAAAGGGAAATTCATTGGTCCATCAGCTCATCATTTACAGAAGAATCAAAAAAAGCCTGATGGCTAAATGTACAAAGGATCTTCTATGTTTCTCCGTTGTGCAGCAAATAGAGAGGAGCCGTCCACAGCGGAGGGGGGGG
>OMNW01013395.1:41645-54919 GCA_900303245.1 Selene dorsalis | reverse complement strand
CTGCTGCGCAAATGAAGAAAATTTTCCCTTGAATTTAAGGAAAGGAGATAATTTTCATCTATTATCTGTTTATTAATCAGACATCTGGTCAAGAAAACAATCAGCAGATCACAAAATAATGACGTTTCTCATTATTAGCATGCCTAAAACAATAAACAAAAAAATCCACAGATATTTACCTCACTTTAAATTGAAATACAAAGAAGCCAAGCAAATATTAACATTTGCTAAGCTAAAACCTGTGAATTTAACCAGTGAACTTGTTTTAATTTTTCACATAGCGCACAGTAGCTACGTGCAGGACTGGTAAGCTGACAGGCCGACTACCTGGCCTGTCTGAATGTGGTTGTCAAAACAGCGAGAAGCTGTGTGTGAAGCCAGCAGCTGACTTACTGATGGGGTGACTAATGAGATGCCTCATTATGTGGATCTGCACCATGCTGGCTGGCACCAAGCCACTTTATGTGGATTTAAGCCCCTGTTCTTCCCCGTTTTTTTTTTTTTTCTTAAAGAGAGCGGAGTGAGACATCTGACCACTAAAGACAACCTCATCATCTCAGCAGCAGCAGAAAATCCTCCCACCCCTTCTCATATGGCCTAATTCACTTACAGGCAAATGCATGTGGCTCCAACCATATCCCCCTGCATTTTCACACTACACACACACACACACACAACCCCCACATCGTTAAGTGACATCATAGCATGTGGGTCACAAACCAGCCATCGAACCACGGTGCACTGCAAGGCAACGCCCTCGTCTTCGTGCAGTGGCTTGGTGGTTATGTCTGAGATTGTGTTTTGCTTTTTCTGTGTGTGTGTGTGTGTTGTGCGTGAGAAAGGTGGTACCATATGGAGGAGGAGCGAGACAGGCTGCTCAGTAAAGCCCTGCCCAGCCCCAGTTATACTGCAGTCGTTCCTGCTGACCTGTCATCCTCCAGTGTGTCAGCAGAGCAGTGAGCAGAGACACACGGAGACAGATGGAAAAAGAGAGAGAGAGAGAGAGAGAGAGACAGAGTGCTTGAGTTGCAGGCTGGCTAGAAGAAGTGCCGCTACACCTGAGCACTTGGTTCTGCTGATGTGTGCTGCCAGACGACTCCACATCCCAGTCTCCAGAAAGATTAACAGCCCAGAGCGATCACACACCACCCACACAAATACACTCACAGTGTTTTACTGTTCTACTGAAGCAACAGTTTATAAATGATAAGACTGACTTCACTCTATATTCTTCATATTGTCAATACATCCCCAAAACTCACAAACAACGTTGTGTTGTGTAAGAGCAGCTACCAGACATGTGATCACTCTGTGTGACTGAGAGTTGGTTACTAATGCTAGCATCCATTTTCCAATAGGCTGATATGTGATCTCTCAAAAGGGAATGGAGAAGGACGCATCCCAGAATGCACCAGGAGCAGAACATAAGCCCACCAAGACTGTCTCACACATCCATCAGCTACACCCTAACAGGGAGCCTATTCATGTGATTTCCATGTTTGTGTGAGCGTCTGTGTGTGTGTCACAGAGGTAAAATAAAGCATTCACATGTGTTGGACGTGCAAGGCTTCACAGATGAGCAACGAATCAGACAGAAAAAAAACAAAGTGTGAAGGAAAGGCTTTTGAAGCTGAGATAGAGTGTCGCGTTTTAAAGAGGAAACTGAGCGCCGCAAGAAGTAAAAACTACGTGTGATCTTCAGCTGGCCGCCGAGCTGTTTAAACATACCACCTGCTAGCATGTGCTAACCACAGACGAGACCGAGGGCTAACAGGAAGCGCAGGATATGACTTCACCACGGCCTGCATGCAGAGTCACAGTATGTGTGTATGTGTGTGTGTGTGTGTGTGTGTACATATGTCAGACAGCTTTTGGTCTGTTGAGGACATTTGGGCCAGTCCGCTCAACTTCAGAGGGCTGGTTAAGGTTTGTGTGAAGAGCTACAGGATCATGTCTGTGTGTTGTCACAAATAAGGTAAAACATGCGTGTGTGTGTGTCCCTGCCAAACAGTGTGTATTTTATGACAGATGGTGAGCTCCCACACCGTAAAGTGACATCATTTATCTTGTCTGATTTTGGGTAGGGAAGAAGGACTAGCACCTGCTGAAAGAGGACCATGCTGATGAACTGCTGAAAGGTTAAAGGGATAGTTCAACATTTTGGCAAATTCACCTATTGCCATAATCCCTATAGTCACATGGGTAGGTTCATTACCTTTAATTATCGGTGCATGTTGTTTTGAGATCCGTGGGGCAGAGACACAAGCTGCTCAGCGAACACAATGGAGGTGAATGGTACAAGGTCCCCTGTCCCTCAAAACTCATCAAATACACAATCAAACAACTCCAAAACGCTCTCATGGACAAGTTGTGACCTGCACATTCGCCACTCTATGAGATAATAATGTGACATTATTGAGACGGAGTTGTTTTTGAGGCAAATGCATAGCCGGAACTACATTCCAGACATGGCTGCTGGGCGGAGTGATTTCAAAAGCGTAAGTAGTTCCGAGTATTTGCTTCGTATGTTGAAATGTTACATAATTATATATGATTGACATGCAGGCCACACGAGTGCGTTTTGGAGTTGTTGGACTGTGTATTTGATGAGTTTGATGAGGGACAGGGGACAGGGGACCTGTACCACAGCTCGCGTCTCTGCCCCGCGGATCGCAAAACAATAATAACAACAACGATAATTAAAGGTAATCCCTATGGCTATAGGGATTATGGCAGCAGGCGAATTTGCCAAAATGTTTAACTATCCCTTTAAGCCCGGGGAACAGTGCTGCACAAGTACTTAGCTGAACCGGTGGTCGAGCACTGCAGTCCCAGAGCAACAAAACATGTGACTAAACTTCAGTGGTTAAGACAAGCAACAACATCAGCACTCACACTGGGGGGTTAGTGGAATCAATATAATCCACTGATAGAACTAGTGAACATTATTTACCTGAATTGGTTAACTTTATTTATTTAATGGTTCTTTTCATCCACAGACAAGTATATAATATGAAACAATGGCGCTCGTAGGTGGACTTTGTTATGTTTGGGCAAAGTCAGGCTACAGTACCTGTTTCCCAATGTTTGCACTTTGTGCTAAGCTAAGCTAGTGCTCGACATTTAGCATGCAGTCATGAGAGCGGTATTGATCCTCACATGTATCCCTCAGCAACAAGCCTATACTTCCCAAACTGTCAGACCCTTTGCTCTGATGTGCCGCCTCACAAGCGCCTGCTCTTTCTCCGCTGTAATTACAAGATGTTTGAATGGGCTGAAATCCTGTGTGGAACGGATTTGTGTCGGTCTCGTAGGTTTTTTGAGCGCACATGTGGAAAACATTACAGTCACACATTGCATTGCATCATCTGGACTGTGCACTTTTGTGTGTGTGCGTGTGTGTGTGTGTGTGAGCTTCGTTCTGTGAAAGCCAGGGCACGTGTGGTATTAGCGCAGAACTAACTGATGTGCGGAGCGTACAGGAGAGAGCAGTGTAACCCTGGGCATTACATTCACTGAGAACACTTTTTTCCTGCCTTTTTTTTTTCCTACAGATGAATATTTCTTGAAAGTTTCCTCATACAGAACTGACTCAGTTCTCACTCCTCAAGAGGTTATCTGTTTCTTTATGAATGTTACAGTTACTGGAGCGCACATCTAAAACCTTACACTAAGGCCTAAATATTGTACATCGGAATCAGAAATACTTTTTTAATCCAACCAATAACAGTGGTTCATTTTCAGATATAAAAAAACATAATAAACAACTATATAGCCCCATATTCAAAATATAAAACATATACCCTGTTAATGATAAACAATGTATATATAGTTGATATTTAGATGCCATTTACAGTCGGTTTTTAAAGATTCAATTATGTACAGAACTGTTATAAGACTGCATGTGATCGCAGTCACACATGGGTGGAAGAAAACAGTCCACGGATCAATCAATTGAAAATTGACGTATCTAATCAACTGTGAAAACAAAACAAAAAGAGTCTGTAGTTTGTGGTTATGTTGTTATGTGATGTTAGTTTGTGTTATGTTAATGAAGGGCTGCTGTATTACACCCCATCAGTTTAAGGTAGCTGTGCCTAATAGATGTTTCTATGCCTGAAATATCAGTCATAATTGTGACACTTGTCGTGAATGGCTGAGATCCACATATCTGGTTTCATTTAAACCCGATCGTGTTGGTGCACCCGTCACTCTTAAGCCTAGAAAACGTAATGAGAGTCTAAACAGCTGTCCGGCAGGCCCCGGCCGTCTCAGCTCTTTTATCTCTGAGCTGTGAAAAAAGCTCCAGGGGCAACGAGCACCCCCCCCCTCTTCCCCACCAAGGGAGAGGAGACAATGTCGCCCTGGCCGAGGAACAACAAGCCATCAGTCAATCTGTTGATCTATCCATCAATCTATTCAAAGCTCAGCGGGAGGATTCCAGCCAAGGTTTTGTGTGGAAGGAAATATGACATTTCCTCGGTGGCAACGGAGCTAAACCTGACACATGACTTAAGTTGACTTGAGTTGATGGGTTCAAGTTTGTTTGTGGGAGAAAAGACCCTCCCATCTCTATCCCCAACACACACTATACACTTCCTGCAAGAAGATACACACATTAAAGCAGCGATGTGTCAATAGCTAAACACTTTTTCCTTTGTTTTCTCCTTTTTCGCAGCTTCTCTGATCTAATTGTTTTTGTGAAAGATCACTCCATTCATGCCTTTTTCACAGTTACTCGGTCACATATTGTAATGCATCAAATTATTTTGTTATGGTGTTAAAAGATAGATATGGATAACCTGAAGAGAGGAGAACATGTTTATGTACATCTTTAGCATTTCAGCCTTTGTTTCTTTTCAGTTATAGACAAGTGAGAAAGTTGTGTAAGCTTGAAGATATTGGTGTAGCTGCGCTTCTTTTACCTTAAACCTCTTATCTTGCAGGACCTTCTTGATGGCCACCAGCTCCCCGGAGTCGCACAGCTTAGCCTGGTAGACAACGCCGAAGGAGCCGTTGCCGATAACCTTAGTGTCCGTGTAGCTGACCTCCTGTGGCCGGTCGGGGCCTTGGCCCGGAGTGGCCACAACTGTTGTTACCTTGCTTCCATCTTTGTCCCCTAAAGATAGAGAGATAGAAGAAAAGAAAAAAAGCAGATGCTCAGAAGAAAGTAGTGTTTTGCAAATTTACAACATCTCGACTTGCCCGTCACCACATCAGAGTCACACTGGGACATCTCAGACAGGTTTCAGGTTTGAATAACTTTCAGTTTTCTGTGCCGTAGAGAAATGGGACAACATGATGTCCTTCTTTAGATAGATCCAACCCCACCGGATCCAGCAGTACTGCTTACATCGACAGCTGTGATCAGCTCCCAACTGACTGGCTGAGCTGAAACTGAGAATTCAAAGTCAAAAAAGTTTCCACAAACAAACACAGAAACTGCAAACGGCCTACGGTTAAAAATGTGTCATTGATAGGCTCGTATCAATGCATCGCCGATGCGATCCCTTTAAACCGATCACCTGTGGCTGTAGTGTCAATGCAAAACAAAACAACATGTCAGCTGTGAGGAACTTTTTACACTAAGTGACTGACATGTCATCTACAACACATGCCAAAAATGATAAGCATCAGCCACGTACCAGCTAATCTCACCTTTAGATGATCGGTATCAGTGTCTGCAGCCAAGAGATTAAAAACTAAAGAAACCTGACTGGGGCATCCCTTTTGAAAACCACTGTGAAATATATTTGTCCTGATCACAAAGCAAAACGAACGTTTAACAGATGTAGAAACTTGAATCCTTTGCAGTTCCTGCATTTCCTGTTTGACGCTAAAGATCGTTGGTTATATAAATCAATGATTCAAAAGATTTGCATAGGTGTATGGTCGGCAGTAGCTTCCGTGGTCTGTCCTCACTGGACCTTTGTGATTCACAGGACTGCTATCAATGACTCAACATAAGCTAACACGACTCTGTATGCTTGGGATGCTAATGCACTATAGATGGGAATTTGCTCTCGTGTGCCTCCGCCCCTTCCCCTTTTTATACCTTCCTCTCCACTCAGTCAGGAGCTGGCTCTGCTCCCTTGAGATCATGACATGGAGGCTTTTTCCTGTTTAAATGGGTTCTCCTCCTTCTGCCTCACACACACACACACACACACCCCCTCCCTATCTCCCTCCACACATAAACACAGATATAATCCATAGTAGTGTCAGAGTTCACATTTGCTGGCAGTTAAGGGACAGCCACGTAAGACTGTATGTTGTATTGATGAGTGCTGCCCCTTAAATAACCTTAAATAACCCTAAACTTCCACACAAACTACACACAACAAATCCCCAACACAGCCTCTCTAAATCAAATTATTACGTCTCTTTCACACAAAGTGCAACAGAAAAAAGTTGTACAGGAGCCAAAACACCCACGCACTAAAAAAAAAAAAAAAAAAATCTAATCATCTATGTTATATTTGTCCAATTTTAGGTGAGCTGGTGAGACAGATGCTGTCGAGACATTTGTCAGCAGCTCACAGAGGGTCGAGAATCATGCTGATGAATGGATTAGTGCTGCTTGATAATCATGGCACGCTGTTATTGAATAGACATGTCATGCGGCACGCTGTGAGAGCGGACCACCTCCACTCAGAGGACACGAGCAGGCCAAAAGGTCTTATCCAATAAGCGGTGGAAGTGACCATCTCCTGCTGACTTCTGCCATCTTTTTTTGTGTGTTTGTTCCTGTTTGTTTGTGTTGTGTGCGAGTGGTCCAATCACTGAGGATGTGATTATGATCAAAGAATGGGTTGTGGTGGGGGCTGGTAGGGTCAGAGAGACCAACAGGTTCTCACTCTCCAGGACTGAGTCTAGAAAGAGAAACCGAGGACGAATTCTGCAACGACAGAAATAGACTTTGTAAGAGAGAGAGAGACATAGAGAAAGAGAGAGACGGAGAGAAAGAGAGAGACGGAGAAATGCGAGTCTGCCTACATATTCCAGCAGGGCCATTTGTATGACGCCTCTGCACTTCCTCAAACCGTGAGAAAAGTCTGTGCACAGTCGAGCACGCACGAAGGCAATTCACAGTGTGATATTACATTGGTGCAAATAAGGAATGACGACGTAATTTGAAATCGCTTTTTTTGGGTTTTTTTTGCATTGTGACCATTTGGAAGAGTGTTTGTGTTTGTATGTGTGTGACACACAAGCCCTCACAAATCTGTAGAAATCATTTCTGTAATCTGTCGATCTTTTCACGCAGACAGAGTTTTGTCCCAGTCACGACCACCGACCGGATTCATCTTCACACATAAAATGAAATTCCTCGTTAAAAGAAGTGATTCCCAACCCCCAGAAAAGTGAACCAACCTTACAAACATGCACCTGCAGCGTTTCCATGGCTACTTTGTCAATCAGCCTGCCAACAACAATATAACTAGCATGATAAATGTTACTCGGCTACAACAAAGCCAGACAGCTGCTGGAACCTTTCGCCAGAGGCATCAATATCCAATTTAGGTCACCAGGGTAGTTCAGGCCACGACTCAACACGATTAATGTGTGCACACAATGAGGCCAAAACATCACTAGTGTTGGGGAAGTTGAACAGGACTCGTTACCGCTTTCGCCTCTGATGATCCACATATGAGTAAACAAGAGTAACGCTCCAACTATTAATTGATTAGTCGGACAACAACAAATGGATTGGTTTTGAATTGGGTTAATTTCATTGGATATGCTAGGTTTCACCATTTTATGGCTTTGTAAACTGAATGTTTTTGGGTTTTGGACTGGATAAAAGAAGGCTTGTGATGATGTTAATGACTTAAGTTGCAGCTCTAAACAAGAATCAGCATTGGCCTGATTTTGGTTCAGGCCGTTTAAGGTGCTGTGATTTTATATACACTCACGCTGAACAGTTATTGAAACCATACTGTGTAGCTCTGCTGCTGTAATACTTTAATTTATTATCCATTAACTGCAATATAGTCTTTTTTCTTTTTACCGTTTAGTGTACAGCTTGCATTGCAAGTTTTTTTTATCCGTCTATTGTTTACTGTCATTACATTTATGTGAGATGAAGAAAAATGTTGAGCTTTTAGAGCGCTTTACGAAAGTGTTTTCATTGTTTGTGAACTCAAGTTTGGTGGTTTTATGGTTTTAGGTTTATGTTATTACATCCTCCTTCTGTGTGTCTTATTTTTATTGTTTGTATTGTCTTTGTGTGTTCCTACGATCACTGTTTAACAAATGTCCCTCTGTGGGACCATGAATGCTCTGAATCTGAAATATGATGTTGTGGATATTCTTAGTGTGACCCTGTATTTTTCTGGAAAGGTCAACATGAGAATGCTCACTTTTCTGCAGCGAATCCAGGCTCAGATGTTCGCAAAAGCGTCTCTTTTTTCACTTTGTGCCTGTAACCTAGGAAATTCTATTTACAATTTCTATTCACATTCACAAACTTGTATTTCTGCAGCATTCTCGTCATAGGTTCTCAAGAGGTCACACGCTGTACAAAACTATTTCTTAGCATCATTTCACAAGCTTAAAATCTCACTAACCTGTATTTATTTCATTCAGTAGAGCATGTTCAAGAGGTACACCCAAATAATAACGCCTTGAAGCAGATAACTAAGGAAACGGTCTCTGTATATTCAACAATCTGTCCTTCTACAGTTAGACAGACACTCATTTCATTTGTAACCAGAAGAACATTAACCCACTAAGTACGTGTTTCCCCTCTGGTGTTGATGTATATCTATGCGTCTGACATAAACAAAGACACTGTTGTTGCCAAAGTCGACTCGAATACCTCGCCGCAATTAGAGTAAATTAAAGATTTTTTCCAAAAAAACAACAACAACAACAAAAAAAACATCACATATGGACCTAATCCTCTTCCGTACTACCAGGTTGTAGCTCTAACATTATTCATGTATTTACTTCAAGATGAGGGAGATTTTTCACACCACTCCTTTGCATCACTACGAGCAAATGTCACAGAATGAGCGACTGCCAAACCATCCGTATGTTCCTTCCTCCCTGACACTGGCAAACAAATACACTGCACTTGCATGCATAGATGTATATTACATAGAATTATAACACCACAGACACGGTGATCAAACACTGAGGCTAACGACTGTAATTTTTCAAACCACTTAAATCGCTTCAAGCTGTCAAAGGCAGTGTCCCGCTCGGGTTTGGGTTATAACGGTGTTATTGTGCTTGACGTGTTCACAGGACTCCAAAATACAAAATGTTCTTAATGTATGTTGGTACATTGTGACTGTGGACTGCAGGTCAAAGTCACATTTGTGGAGAATGTGTGAAGACACTTGCTACATTCCTCAACAACTACACAGTACGTACCAGCAACAAGCATGCATGCATTGTGTTAGTGTGCAGGTACACACACACACACACACACACATAATGTTCCACCACTGCTGCAAGGCTGATGAGATAATTCACCACATTGCTGGAACATCTCGTCACAGGAATGTCGCTGCTGAATCAGAAGCGAGTTTGGCCAGGCAGCGGAGATTTTAAGGTATCGGTGCGTTTCTGACCAGACATGATGTGGGTGGAGACACTGTTGTTGGGGTTGTTTTTTTTTAGATATCAAAGTGGTGTGCAGCCTGCAGAGCCAGCACCGACTACACCCAGTCAACTGAGCGGAGACTGATCATCTGCTCATCGTGTCTCTTTTTCCCCCTCAAAATTCAGCTCTCTTTTTAATCCTGACTGATTTGGATTGTTCCTCTCCTGTCTGCAAGTCCTGTTTTGTTTCATTTGGAATCAAAGACCGTAATTAGTTCATTTTGTTCCCATCATCACTTGCTAAAATGTGAGAAAGGGACAGAAAGGAAAGGGGAAAAAGGAGGGGGGAGAGAGAAAGAGAGAGCTGCAGCTTTGAAATGCTAAACAAGCCGCTTATTGTTCTTGGCCAGCTGCCTCACCCCAAAAAACAAAACCTAAGAGCGCTCGTGTGGGTGTGTGAATGTATGTATGTATATGCATGTGTGTGTGTGTGTGTGTGCGTGCGCATGTGTGCGTTTCCGTCTGCCTGTGTAGGAGGGGAAGGAGTATTCTCTCCAGGATCATGCACACTGGCTACAGCTGCTTGAGATCATCAGCCAAGTTATTCACGCACACAAGTGCAACGTGTGTGTGTCACGGTGTGTGTGTGTTGGGATGGTGGAGGTCAGGTTAGCACTTGGTGACATACAATAGAAAAAGAAGGGGGGAAAAAAACAAGTTCAGGTAGATACCAACATGTTGTTATATAAATTCAGTCTAAAGTACAATTATGACAGGTCTGATACTACAGATCAGGACCTCCTGAGAAACAGGCTTATTTTAGCCTGAAAAAGGAAGTGTCGAAATAAGATTGATTTGATTTTGACAAGGAAACGCGTTATTTTCACGACAAGAGCAATCCTTAATCTACAGCGGAGTCCAGACGAAGTTGGGCGATTATCAAATTTGTTTTTTTTATGACTGATAATTTCAATTATTTGTCTAAAAATATGCAAATTCTAGCATCTCAAATACAGAGATTTCCTGATTTTGTTCATTTTAAGATTATTGGCATAGAGTAATCAATGAGAAGAGCCAGTCCTATAATATTTTTAAATTAGCACACAGTCGGTGATAATGAGAGAATATCAATGATGCGAGTAAGATTAGTGATGTCTTAACTAGATTAAACTCATGCTGGGTGATATACGGCATTAAAAAAGTAGTAGTATGTATTACAACTGATTACAAAGACCTATAGGAAACTCCCTGTCAATTCTGTCAGAGCTGCAATTATAGTACACAAACTGTTGTGTTCAACAGTGATTTGACCTTTAAGACCTGGAAATATTTGAACTGTAAATCACAATGTTTCAATAGGCAAAGCCATTATCTAGTCTTGTACTTTCATGTCATGGAGTTGCCTCACCCAGTTCTACGTTACAGTGTGTAATTGCTTCTATTATGTACATCCACAAGCCCAGAGGATCTGCGGCAGATATCAAACCAATTCCCGACTTCTGTCCATCAGCTCGACACCAGATCAGAGACCCAGATGTGATTATTTCAACAAGTGCCTTTTTGTCCCAGTCCTTATAATTACAATGGACTGTGCTGAAGTATGTGACTTAGCCACTTCACTCTTGGAATGTATTAAGAGCTAACTGGATAACCTGACGGTGTCACACCATGAGAGCTGCTCACCAAGCAAACTTGTTCTGGTCTCCTTTTTGTTTTTTTGGCCCATAAAGTATACAGTTATATTCCTCCTCTTGCCGAACCCATTGATTTCTTGGCAAAGCCAAAGCCGTGAATGGCATAAATATTGTTGTGTTTAGTCTGATTTTTCTTTTATTGGACGTATTTTCTCAAACCATATGAAGACGAATGGTATAAATAGCCAGGAGCCCACCAGCGTCTGCTCCCCCCCCAGAGGAGCATCTTTCTGAGCACGAACGGCAGTCATGACAGCAGAAAGTAGGCAACCAAAGCTGGAGCGAAAATGTGCAGCCTTTTCCTTCAAATATTCACATTCTCATTGAATTTTACCAAACTCCTCACCTGCTATGTAAAATATAACTGAAGAGATGATTGCGTTAGATCTTTCATGTTGGTATTTTACCACAGAGGGGGACCAAGCAATCAAAGTCTCTATGGGACTGGACACCACCTGCTTTTACAAATCAGATAGTTTAACACCCAGATAATTGTTTAGTTATTCAGTTTGGTTCAGGCTGTAATGACTGATAATGAGCCAGTGACTTACCAGATGAGTCTCCTGGAGAAAAATATTTGCAGGTTACGGTATGTGAGCGAAACACTGGTGTGGAGCATGTGCAATGTTAAGACCACAAGGTCAGCCTCGCATTTACTGCTAATTCAGTGGCTTACGTCTCCACAACAATTAGGCCAAAGACTCTCAGTCCAGCAGTTCTTACATTTAGTCAACCCACTGGCCCGCACAACCTTTTTCTTTTTTTATTGTACGTAACTAGGATTTTTCCTTTAAACAGCGACATAACCATGAACGATCTACACTGACAGGGACACACCAAAGCTTCAACACCCATATCTGGGGCAAGAGAGGTATTGGGCTGGGGATGGGAGTTGGAAGTGCTTCTCTCTCTCCCACTCTCACTCTCTCTCTCTCTCTCTGTGAGTGTGTGAGTGTGTGTGTGTGTGTGTGTGTGCCCTAAGTGGTTTTCAGTGCCAAGACCCAGAAGAGAGCCTCAGCCTCAGGCCTCACCCCACTAACACACATCATGGTCACATCAGAGCCCCGAAGCAGCACCAACATTCCTTAACGGCCTCACTTTTTCCTCACACACACACACATACATACACCCAAATGTGTGTCTGCATGCAAGATAAGAAAATGGGTGTAACTAGGTAGGTGGATATCTGCAGTAAGGGCAGATATTAGTCATTAATGATGAGGTTTTAGTTTTAAAAAAACCTCATTTTTACCAAGCTAGAACAGTCCAATAAGGCTGAATGTGTGTCACACAACTATAATGTGAACTTGTTGAGGATACACCTCTAGATTATATCTAGCCTCATTTCACCATATCAGAGAGAGATCGAGCTCTAATAGTGACATTTGATTAGTGTCTATGAAACACACACATTAAGATAAAAAGCAGTAATATTGAGAAATCTGACATTAAATAACCACAGTGACATGGCAGGCAGAGATCATGTGAGGCAGAAATTAAAGGAGATTTGTGCGTGGATCAACAGTGTAGAGGTAGGCAGGCCTGGACGGGGGGCATGGCTCCGTGGCTCTGCAGCCAGTCTACACGGTGCCACCTCACGCACACTGTCACACTCCCAACCTCCAGCCGCCGCGACGTCTGGTTTCGGCACGGCCCCATCAGAGTGTAGGAGCAGTGAACCAGCCCTCTCCGGGATCACGTCAGTTTCAACTATGGGCGCACCTTCCGTCTTGACAGTTGCGTAATAGACCGGCCCTTCGGTTTTTAACCCTATTACGCATATGGCTGGTGCTGTGTAGTCACACCGCTGTGCGCTCTGCTATTCAAACCTACATCGATTAGATAGCGATCTACGGTTAAAAAGAAAAAAAAACGGGAGAGCTTGGTGTATGACCTGGGCCGGTGCCAGCCACCTTCCTCTGGTCCAGCTCTGCCCGGTGCGGCCTGCTAACCCGGAGCAGGCTGACCGGCCCCGGGGCGGCGGATCAGAGCGCAGCGGTGTGTGCTCACATCGAGGCGTGCACTGTG